>BPLR01016265.1:0-24639 GCA_021605095.1 Caerostris extrusa | reverse complement strand
AGCAGCTGGTTAGCAAACATGATAGACATCATACCAGAAATGCCTGGGATGCTTCTTCGTTGCTGCTCGTTAGCTGCTCTAGAGATTGAATGATACTTGAGCAAATCAGACTATAGAACTAAAATAGCTACCACAGACGTCAGAATTTATGCATTTGCTGTTATATTTTGTCGTTACTTGAAGTGCATACAAAAATGCCCACTCAGGTGTTTCCATTATTTGATAACCCCAGTGGGCGGCCACGATTGAACAGCCTTGAATGACACCCGTGCTGTTTTGGCTGTGCGGCACCTCACTTGGAACAGCAGGCATTCAAACATTGTCGATATGCTCAACACAGTCTTCGGATATTAGGTTCGTTCATCAACCCTCTCTTACGGCCATCAGAAAGTTTGTGACTTTTTCGTTGCCGGGCGGTACCACACTGTGCGTATCACGGTTATTGCCTCGTTGCTTGTTGATTATGGTGCAAAAGTCTGAATACGTTTATCAGAAGCCTGGCTTTCAATAGTATGCCTGCCAGCAAATACTTTATAACATCACGAGTCTCTTTGCTTCAAATGCCATTCAAAATAAGCAGACCAGGTAATGCACACGCAAACTTTTTTTGAGTTGGGCTAACTACCATGGTGGCGCTCAGGCCTATGTAATGTTCTTCGTTGCCATTCACTCAGCAGCAGTTATCTACGTCATGTGTAGCGTATATATATATTACCTTCACCTCAGCCACTTTTCCGAACGAAAATGCCCAATCCAAAAGATATGAAGTGCTTATTACCCAATAAGATTCAATCTCACAATGTGTTATTCATTCCAATCCATTAGATTAGATACAGTTAGTGTCTACTACTACATACTCACGTAGTCATACGGTGATCTGAAGCCAGCATCCTCACGCCAGTTGATGCTATATTGAAATGAGTCCATTTTTAAACTGGGGTCCACTTGTACGTGTGAACGCCATTTATCCTCTGTTACTCTGTGTTTGGCACAAAAAGCAAAGATTTACTGGGTGCCAAATCAGCAGGTGAAAAGGCAGCAATTAGCAATAAAACCAAAGTTACCAGACCAGAAACATATGGTAACGAACCCGGAGACAGATACAGGTCAGCCTAACTTCTCTTCTGAGTTTCGAACAAAGATTGACGAATCAGGAATTGTGAATGAATGAATTAAAGAAGTGCAACAAAGAACATCGAACCAGTTAGTGAACAAGAATGAACAAATGTAAGCTATGCTTCGAACAGCACGCAAAGATATGGAAGCAACCTCAATATGATTCTGCTCACAACAAAAACACCAATTTCCTAACTTCACACACTCCAAGAGAATGAATACTCGGACATTACTCCCGGATACGCCAGAAAAAGCTAACATTTGTAGCTCAAAAGAATGAAATGGCTTTCTTCGGTGAGAAAAACAAGTACTATGTGCATGAAAGTCACTCCTACTTTTTTGCAGTTGCACGAAAATCCTTTATAATGGTTTTTTCATTCACTTTTCATCTGGCGCTTCCCATGAGAGATGCGTACTTAAATCTAAAATAAATGAATTAATATATTTAATGAATGAAATAACATCGAGTGTATCTACTGCTGCTTGGAAGAAAATGCATTTTGAATTTCTCGATTGGAGGAATACACCGATGAGAGACACAGAAGGGACCCATCCCCCATTGGCTCTAATCTGGGCACATATTCACTCTAGGGATGATATTAAAGAAGAATGTAGCTGATCAGAAATACTAGAATATGCCTGTGAAGAAAGAGATTGTTCCGCTGATCATAACAAGACTGTGGCAGATAGAGCAAAGAAATATTGTGCTCTGCCTAATGGCTGAGCTTGGGTGGATCTTGAAATATAAAAGGAATGCTAATGAAATGTCGTTTTTTTTGCCGGGAAGAGCAATGGCTTTTTAAATAAGGTTTTATTGTAGCTCATAAACATATTCAGAGGTGGCCATGAAGCAAATGTAATAATGGTGTCACCCTGCTTTGAGTAAGTACAAAGATAACCGCTCTCGAGTTGTTAACTGCACCCACAGCGTCAGTATGCCTGTCTGCACTACAGGTCAGGCATTGATGTTTATGGCCTTAACTGTAGATCATTTGAGCCTGTGTGTGCACAAGATATCGTAGACATTAAAACCAAACCAAACAAACAGGCATTTAGCCAGCTCTCATTTTTGTGAATACGCTCTTTTTAATCTGCCCTGATCGATAGATTTAATGCGATTTGTGCCTGGCCAGCCTGGTGACGAAAGATCTGGACTTAGCAATCAGAGAACAAAGCCCAGCACGCAGATGCCAGCTCAGAAACAGGCCACGGATTCCACGGCAGCTGTCAAGGTAAAGATAAGCTGAAAGTGAGAATGACGAGACAAAATGGAAAAATAACGACACGCATCGAGGAAATGCTTCCAGAGCCGGAGGTCGTTAAATGGATCGCCCAAGTCAGAATGAGATCTTCGAAAGGATCGTTTAGAAACAGGGAACTTCATTTCTTGGCTGGAGAAGCTGTTGGAAAGGTAGGTGGAATGAAGATGTAGCGTTCAAAGTGATTTTGTTGCTGATAACAATATGCCAGTAAGGATATTAAAATTACTGTTCGAGTGAAAAATATGTGCAACAATGGTAATCAAATTGGGTTCATGTTCTGAATGAGCTGCGCAGCTGGAGAAGCAGCTTGCTGTCTCCTGCCAGTCCCAGAGCGTCTGCCGATCCGCCATTGCAAGTGATTTGTCACCATTAGGGAACATCCGCCCGAAGAGACCAGCTGCCGCCACTGCGTCAGCAGAGAGGATGTTTCCAATTGAGATCGGGAGAAAAATTCAAACAATAATCCTTTATGGTAAAATAACTTTACCAGATTTCTTGCAATAACACAGTTCTCACGATGAAAGAAGGGTGTGTAGAAGCTACTGTATTATACTAAATAAATTCAAAATACATTCAATATACATCTTTCTAAAATGGACCACACAGTTCGTTAGTTGCCGCTCATTTTTGGCAACCTTCCCCTCAAGCAATGAGAGTAGATTGCTATCAATAAAATTTTTTTGACTGAAAATAATGCATTTCTTTATGGCAAAGCTGATATACGAGCAATAAATTTGCCATCCTCGTTGTTCACTGTAGTCAACAATAATATCTTTTAATTTTATTTGTTTATTTACTATCTCCTCCATCAAGTCACCACAAAGTTAATAATGCCGCCGTAATTCGGTCGCGAAAACACGACTGCAACGTGCTTTACTCCGTGATTGATTTCTACGCCCGTGAAAGTTGCATATTTGCAGGGCAGAACATACACACTCATTTAACATGGTCGCCATTTGGTTTAATAAAACGATGCCTTCTCAGGGTACATGAAGTGAGGCGCTCTTTTCAAAGGGTGAAGTGCCACTGCACAACTGGGACGCCTGGCCACTGGGTAACAAAAACACTGTTACTTATGCCGGGCTGCTGTCATTTTAGCACCGCTGCTTGGAATCTGCAGCAACAGAGTGGTGTCAGCATACACAATGAGTGGTATGGAATATAGCAACCGAAAATGCCTTTCAAATGAGCAGATAAAAGAGCCTTGAATCATAGCCTATCAAAAGCAGCTGAAGTCGATTAACAAATTAAACAGAACGAGTGCTAATTGTGTTAGTAAGATGAATCTACGTCGCCTTCATTTCGCTTAGCCGGGGAAAGCCAGTGACGAAAGAAATATGAGCCAATGATCTAATTGATGGGGATGGGGACAAAGAAGGGCCTTTTTTTACGATCTGCCGAGCTCTTGGTGCTGCAATTCTCTTGGTTCATGTGTGCGAGATTTATGAAGCAAATACTGATGTGAAAAGAGGGTTGATGACTGCAGACGGTTAAGATATTTTCTGAGGCCTTTGCTTTTAAAAGGTTTCTTTTAAACTTACATGAAATGGCAAAGACAGTACATGGCCGTGCGAAAAACATCGTCAGGGCTGAAGATACAGTGAGTTATCGTGTTAGAATTAACTCTGTTTTTGCACCAAATATACGTGCCAGTTATCGCCGTGTTGGGATAAAAGTCAAAATGAAATTCATATCAGCAAACCTCGTACCCAGTTGCGTATCCCTTGTTGGGTCTTCAAAATAAAAAGAGCACCCTCTCAGCGCGATAGCTTTGAGCTGATTGGAGAGATCACTGGGGCCTAATATTCTGTCGACACTTTTAGCATGTATTGAGGATTGCCATTAGTGAGTTGTAATGGGAGGATGATTTAACGTGATGAAATAATTTAAGAAAAGAATAAAAGGTTTTTTGAAAAAATTGTTCTGCTTTTTGGGGCACAGTAGCATGGTTGAAAAGGGCAAAAGCTTGATGTGGAGGCCCCATAGACTGTGTCAGCTTTCGGATGTTGAACACAGTAAAAAGCCTCATGAAGGGACAGATGGCTTGAACGACCGATAGCAGCACTTTTATTCTTAAGAGAGAGAGAAGATGAGCATTTTCATCGCAAAGCCGATCAATCAGCCGGAGATGAATAAAAGAAGTTTTCAAATGGTGCCTTTTTTAGCAGCTACAGTCATAAAGTGCCCGACGGGGGTAAAGCGACCTGATGGCCGGGTTGTTGGCTCTGCCTTGTACCAGGGGCTCGAATCCCGGTGGTGTCATGTGGATGGCTTGCAGGCCTGGAATCCAAACCGGGGTAGATCCGAGTTCACTGCAACACAAATGACTGTGGAAGAGACAAACCAGCCCCACAAGTAAAATTGAAAGTACCAAAAACAGTTATTTTGTTCTAAATGGAATACCGAAAGAATAAAAGTGAACCTTTCTTAAAAACGAAATATAAAAATTTTTTTAAATGAAATAGCAGTTACTTTGCTATTGCTGTTAAAAATATTGTTTATACTTCCATATTATTTACCGGAAAGCTTAGCGCTTGAGTCGGAACAAAAGAAATAGTTTCCGGACGTGCCAGGAATGACGCAAGCTCTTTCTGGCCGTACTGACTCACTGGGGAATACTGGGTGGGTATATGTAGCACTGATCATTTGAACACAGGTTAAACTGGGACCCAGGCAACGGATAACCACACAGCACTGGGTTTCCACTGCACATGCCAGCAGCGGAGCGTTGGCTCGCTCATCATAAATGCATGGGATGACAGTAGCGCCACTGTGGGAATTCCCGCCAGCACTTGTCCTGGGCAGCAAAAAGATGCCAGCAGTGCCGACAGCCTCGTGAGGGTCAAATGGAGCGCAAGCCAATTGCTGGTCATTTACCAAGCTGCTCTCGAAATGATCTCACCAATATCCAAGTCCAACAATCTACCATTTTTTAAATTTTTCAACTACTCCTGTTTTGCACAGAAAAGTTTAAAATGTAACGAATACTAATTATTGAGTTTTAAAATACCCTTAAAGAACTTTTCTGTACACAAAAACCTCACGAATATTCACGAATTAATAATTTAACAAGGAAATAAAAGTAGTTTATTCTAAAGGCTTTATTAAATCCTATTTAAGCCGACAACGAATAGAAAAGACTATTCGTTCGGCACGGAAGTCGCGCGTCGGAGATTTTCGGGCTGAAAGGATCAATGCCAACAAAATTTAATAAAGCACATTTCTTTTGGCCCATTCTTCTGAAATATTCTAATGAGGTTTTTGTGTGTACAGAAAAAGTTCTTATGAGGTATTTTAAAACTCAATAATTAGTATTCGTTACATTTTAAACTTTTCTGTGCAAAACAGAGTAGTTGAAAAATTTAAAAATGGTAGATTGTTGGACTTGGATATTAGTGAGATCATTCGAAACAGCTTTATCCAGAGTGAGAGCGACCTGTTAACCAATTGGCTAGCGCTCTGACCTTTGTTATCACAGGCTTCAAGTTCGACTTTAAAGTAGTATCTTTTGCTGCTAGGGTTTGAAACAAACCATTCTTTGACAGAATTCCACAGTGTTTGACTTCTGTCATCCCATGCGACATGATGGGCAATTGGCTAGCGCTCCGGCCTTTGGTACCACAGGCGTCAGGTCGAATACTGGCAAGTGGAATGGATGCTTGTGAGTGGTTCAGAATCCACGTTTAACTATAGGTCCCGGTTTAATTAGCCTAATGTGTTCAAAAATGATCGTAGAGCGACATACCAAACCTTACCCAGAGTGATCCCCCCCATTTGAGGGAATCGAGTCTGACAGAAGGGCTTACAGATTCGCCATTCCATAACGCGTCGAACTTATTTCTTTTTGTTCCGACACTCAAAGTGCTAAAGATCGGGCCTCTTTTCGTCCAGTAAATAATATGGAAGTATAAATAATATTTTAACCTTTAATGTAAATAACCTTTTATTTCATTTAAAAATTTTTATATTTCATTCCTACTTCGTTTTAGAAAGGTTCACTTTTTATTCTTTCAGTATTTTAATTTTTAGAACAAAATGACTGTTTTTAGTACTTTCAGATTTTTTTTTTACTTGAGTATGGTTTGGTTTGTCGCTCTACAGTCATTTTGTGTACACGGGGATAAACAGACCGGGATCTACAGTTTAAAGTGGATTCCGAACCCCTCACAAACATCCATGACACCGCCAGGATTCGAACCTGGAGTACCAAAAAGGCCAGAGCGCTAACCAATTGGCCATCAGGTCGCTTTTACTTTTACGTCAGGCCGCTTTACTTTTATGGCCTGTAACAATGCTAAAAAGAAAACACCATTTACGAAAACTCTTTTTATTCATCTCCAGATCGACTGGATGTCAGCGGTAGAAAGTGTGTGTATATATATGTAAGAATAAAAGTGCTGCCTATCAGATTTCGTTCAAACCGCTCCTGGCACTCATGAGAGCAAACTTTGCAATGTTCAGCGAAATTGATCGAAACATTTTTGAGTCTATAGGGTCCACACATATAAGCTTTGCCCTTTTTTTTTCATATATACTACTGTGCCCAAAAAGTAAGAACAATTTTTTTTTCAAAAACTCTTTATTTATTCTTCCAAATTTATTTCATCGCATTCAAAGTCATCCCCCTCCGGACACAATGCACTAATGAAAACTTTTTCCAATCCTCAATACATGCTAAAAAGTCATCGGCAGGGATGACCTTCAAAGACGTTGAATCTTTTCAATCGGCTCAAAACTGTGTCTTGGGAGGGGTCTTTTGAGTTTTAGAGAATAGCCAAAAGTCGCACGGTGGGAATACGGTGGTTGAGAAACGATATGGATTTCATTTTTTGACGGAAAAGTCACGAAGAGTCAACGCAGCGTGAGCTGGCGCATTATGGTAGTGCAAAAACCAAGAGTTGTCTTTCCATAATTCCTCTTACGAATAGCTTCACGCAACATAGTAGTATATTGATGTTTTTTTCACTTTTTGGTATCTTACTGTCTTGCCGACATCTTAAGAAATGAAGAAAAAAAGTTTAAAATTATTTTTTAAGAAAACCCAAGGCCGTTCGGAGGAATATCTCTTAACCCGTCTGGTCGATCCATCCAACCCTCTTACTCACATCAGGTGTTTAGTTACCATAAATCCTCTCGCACGTGTCTCCAGAGGGGTTGGACTTGACAACACCAAATCGACTTGGATATTAAAAAAAAAAAAAAAAAAAAAAAGAACCCTACTTCTTGTCCCCGTCCCATCAATTAGATCATTGTGCTCATGACCCTTTCTTTTTCGTCCCACTTGGCTCCCAGTAAGTAGTGTCAAGGCTGACATTTATTGGAGTGGATCTGCCAAGAAGATGCTCATCATTGCTTTTTTTTCTTCAATTAGCACTCGTGCGAATAACGGCGCCCTTGTTGTTTGGGTTGTTGAGTCACGTCAGCCGAGAAACGCTTTTAGATTAAGATATGAGTTCAAGATACTTTGTTGGATCTGCTCATTTGGAGAAAATCTGTTGGCTTTTTTTTTTTTTCAGTTTGTATTTGCATACCTCATTGTGTTGTAGCACATTTTGCTACTGATTTGAGTTTCTGGATTCAAACGTAGTCTTTAAAATGGTATAGCAATTGACATAAATAGCAAATGATTTTTTGTTGCAAATGGTAGGCAGTCTACAGTTCAATGCAATATTTTCCTATTTTGGAAAAAAGGCATCCAACTTGTGTTTTATTATGAGAGGCCTTTACGATACGTTTTTATTAAATGCATGAAAAGATTATGCTAAATGAATGTGGTATATTTCCGCAATTCGCAGCTCCTTGCAAAATGCTCGCAACTAGCTCACGGAAAAGTTAGAAATCAAATCCACGAATTAAGTACGTTGCAGTCATTGTTTTCATAAACGACCAGACCCGACGGCGATTGTGAAAGCTTTTGTGAGTGACTTGATGGGAGATAAGTAAAATAAATAAATAAATAAATAAAAATTAAAAAGATATTATTGTTATTTCCTGGTGGGCATTTCGTGTACTCTCCTAAGCAGGGATGAAATGTCCGACTCCTGACGCTTGAGTAGGGTTTTTGGACCAACTCTTTTCTTAAATTTAATTACTCGTATATCTATAGAAACAGCTTTGCCATAAAGAAGTATTATTTTCAATTAAAAATTTTTATTGTCATGCTTAAAAGACATCCTTCTACTCTCGATTTGCTTACAAAAGGGGGGGACATAAATGTCATATTAACAGTAACTAATGAAGACAAACAAAAAGAAAATGGTGCATTTTAAGAGCAAAGATGTTGTATTCGTAATATATTGAATCTTTATTTTGTTCTTAGTATAATACAATAGCTTCTACACACCCTTCCTTCATTGTGAATTCAAGATAGATTGACTGGCTGGATTTGTTGCAAAAGCAGTCACAGCATAGAATTTTGGAAAAATTAAAAGTTATTTTTATAAAAGAGTTGGTTGTTTGGATTTTTATAATCGACTCCCGATCTCTCAATTAGGCTCGAATCCTGACTCCTTATCTCTGCTTCTAAATAGCGGCCTGGTGGCCAATTGGCTAGCGCTCTGTCCTTTGGTATAACAGCCTTCAGGTTCGAATCCTGGCGTTGGCATGGATGTTTGTGGTGGTTTGGAATCCATTTTAAAATGTAGGTCGAGGTCTGTTTAGCCCTCTTGCTCACAAGATGACTGTAGGGAGACAAACCAAACTGCTTCTCAATGCGCAGCTCTGTTAGGACACAAAAAAAGACCCCAAGATTCCGAAAAAAATTTTAATATTTTGATTTTGAAATTTTCCATTTGATTACCCATTGTTCACCCACATATTTTTTCACCCCAATTGAAATAATTTTAATATCAAGTTGTCTGTTGCAGACATGTTGTTTATCAACAACAAAAAAGTCACTTTGAACACTTTATCTTACCATTTACAGCTCCGCCTACGAAAAGGCTCTTCCAATGACTTCAAAGTGTTCTCCGACCCAAGAGAAATGAAGTTCCCCTGATTTCTAAACGATGCTGCTTTTCAGAGATCTCGTTCTGACGGAGCCGGTTCCATTTGCGCGACTTAACACGTCCGACCTTCTGGAAGCGGCCTCATCTTCCTCGGTCACGTGTCGACCCTTGACGACGGAGCAATTTTTCCATTTTGTCTCGTCATTTCTCACTTTCAACTTATCTTACCTTGACAAACACTCGTGGAATCCATTGGCCCTGATTTATGTGAGAGCCTGGCATCTGCGGATTCTTTTTCATTTAGACTGTTCTCTGATTGCTCGTGTCCAGATCTTTCGTCACCAGACGTTCGAACAAATCACGTTTAAAGATCTATCTGTGTCAGGATAAGTTAAAAAGAAAGGCGTATTCACCTTAAAATGGAAAGTAAATAAACAGCCGAAAGCAACCTAAATTATGATTTGATTTGGTTTGGTTTGTCGCTCTACGGTCATCTTGTGCACACGAGGGCTAAACAGACCGTGATCTGCAGTTTAAAGTGGATTCCGAACCACTCATAAACATCAATGCCACCGCCAGGATTCGAACCTGAACCCTGAGATACTAAAGACCAGAGCGCTAGCCACTTGGCCAACAGACCGCAGTTAGCAATACGAAGGCGGTTAATCTTTATGCCATAAAAAGCAAGGGTGGCACCATTGTTACGCATTTAGCACCACCCAGGGGACACGCGTAACTTGAAGATATGTTTATGAGCTACAACCTATCTCTAAAACCTTATTTAAAAATGTTGCTGCCCCCCTTTCCCCGACGAAAAAGAAAAAGTCGTCTGTCCAGGCATTTCATTAGCATTTCCCTTTATATTTATGTCGATCCACCCAAAATACATGCGTTATAAATTTAGAGCTTTTCTGTTTCTTATTTTTCTTCTTCTTTCCCTTCTATATTTTACGAGTCGCCTGCCCACTGTTTATGTCAATCAAGCGATTTCTCGAAAGGGGGGGGGGGGGCAGACGTTAAATTCCTCTTTAGTTTTGGGCGTCATCGAAATTTTCAGGCATATTCTAATATTTATTTTTTTTTCCCCTGCCAGAAATGGAGTATTAAGAAAAATGGCCAGGACAGGACATCGGCCGATTTCTTCATCTTTTAATTGGCCTTCTTCTGTTTTATTATCATGGGGAAAATGTCGTGAATATTTCATTCTCTTGGGTCTATTATGGGATTAGGAACCAATAGAAGGATGGAATTCCTTCTATTGGTTCACACTCTCCCTATATATATCTCGTCCAAATTTTCAATCGTTCATAAAATACTTCTATTATTCCTCCAATCGAGTTCAAATGCATTTTCCTTTAAACTTGTAGTAGATGACACTCGATGTGAATACAGTTTTTTCAAATATTAATTTCATTCATTAAATATAATTAATTCATTTTATTTTTTTTTTTTTTTTAGATTTAAGTTGCACGTATCTCACAATAGATGGCGCCAGATAAACTTAAAAAAAAAAAAAGTGAATGAAAATTATTTATAAAGGATTTTCGTGCAATAGAGTGTAAAAGAAGTAGGAATTGACTTTAGAAAATTTTTTTTTATATTACTTGTTTTTCTCCTGCCAGAAAGCCGATTTCTTCATTCTTTTAATTGTAACAAATGTTGGCTTTTTTTCTGTTTTATTATCAGGGTGAAAATATTCCGAGTATTTCATTCTCTTGGGTCTATTGTGGGATTAGGAGTGAATGTTTTTTCTGTTGTGAACGGAATCATATTGGGTTTAATAAACACTTCACTATCTTTTGATTTGCACATTCTTTGTTCGAAGCATAGCTTGCTTCATTGTTTGTTCATTCTTTGTTCATATTCTTGGTTCATTCATTCTTTGTTCACACTCTTGGTTCATTCATTCTTTGTTCATATTCTTGGTTCATTCAATCTTTGTTCAGAGAAATGAGCCTTCCAAAGAGGAAGTTAAGATTTGATATATGTATGTATATTATTAAACATTTGGTTTGGGTTCGTTGCTATACGGTCATCTTGATGGTTATGTTTTCACAGGGTCACGAATTTAACTGGTTTTATTGCTAATTGCCTTTTGCTTTCACCACCTTGTTTGGCGCGGTATAGCCAAATCTTGCTTTTGTGCCATTAAACCCCACAAACCAACCAAGGATCATCTTGTTCACACGAGGGCTAAACAGACCTGGATCTACAGTTTAAAGTGGATTCCGACCCATTCACTAGCATCAACTGGTATGGTGGCAACTCAGATCTAGGCACCGTGATGCGTGGTGTGGTGTAGTAGTAGTAGACACTAGCAGGGTGTAAATGTCCAGAGTATTTCATTCTCCGTCTATTATTATTTGGGTCTATTATGGGATTAGGAATGAATGGCTTTTTGTTGTGAATTGAATCTTATTGGGTTTAATAAACACTTCACTATCTTTTGATTGAGCATTTTTCGTTCGAAGAAATTAGCCTTCGAAAGAGGAGGTGAAGATTTAATATATATATACATACACATGACAGTAGAGTAACATAACAGGTGGGCTGAAAAGTTTGTAGGCTGACACATAGATGACGCCACTAGTATTAAACCCGTATAATTTTTAGTTAGCCCTAACCTTCAAAAGACACGTGTATAAATTTCACACCTGTTGCACTATTAGTATGTGAGTTATAGCATTTTTAGTGAAGCAACTTTTGTTAGTTTGAAAAAATGGATAAGAAGGAAATTTCGTGTGTTAATAAAGTATTTGCTTTTTGGCGGAAAAAAATACTATTGAAGCCAAGGCTTGGCTTGATAAACAGTATTCGGACTTTGCACCATGAAAATCAACCGTAGAGAAGTGGTTTGCTAAATTTAAACGAGGCGAAATGAGCACCGAGGATGATGCACGCAGTGGACGCCCCAAAGAGGCTGTTGCCGACGAAAACATCAAAAAGTCCACAAAATAATTTCTGATAACCGTAAAGGGAAGTTGATTGAGATTGAGACCCTAAAGATATCAAAGGAACGTGTTGGACATATCGTGAATGAATATTTGGATATGCGAAAGCTCTGTTCAAAATGGGTGCCGCGCGAGCTCACAATAGACCCAAAACAACAACGGATTGATCATTCTAAGGAGTGTTTGGAGCTGTTCAATCGTAATAAAGCCCACCTGTTATATACAGGAGGTTATCAAAATAATGGAAACACCTGTGAATAAAAGTGACATTTTTGAATACGCTTCGTAAGCATTAAAATATAATAATAGCTACCAGTTGTTGTTTTTTAATAGAAATGCATAAATTCTGGTAATATGTGGTAGCTATTTTGAAGTTCTGTAAGTCTTGGCTTTATTTCAAATGCGTCAAAGAGGCCAAATTGCAGGAGCCCGTCTAACTGACGTAACCGAAACATCCCAACTTTTAGGCGTTTCTAGAGATATGGTGTCTAAAGTCATGACAGCATACACACAGCGTAACAAGACAAGCTTGGCAAAGCAAAAAGAGCGGACGGAAAGAGAAACTCAGTGAAAGAGACCGATGGGTATTGAAGCGGATTGTGATGTTTCAAAAGTAAAAAATAAAAAAAAAAAAAACCTGCAGGAAAAGTGATCGCAGAGCTCAGTTAGCACTTGGATTCTCCAGTGTCAGTCGTTACAGTTAGAAGGCACCTTCATAAACAGAACATTTACGCCAGAGCAACAATTCCCAAGCCACTTACAACAGATATAGGGATTGCAATATCGGACCAAAAGTTCAATACCGGTATTCGGTATTTTTTAGATCTTGATACCGGTTTTAATACCACTAGTAGAAATTTTAGTAAAAGAAAGAAGACACAGTTTTTTTGTTTAATTTTCCAGTTTTATTAGAGAATGTAATTATCACAAAAACACTCGAAATGGCAAACCATCTAACGCTGTCATTTTACTTATAATTTCATCCAAATTATGCTTTTTCTTTTCAAAATAATCTAAAATCTCTGATGGCTTGGGCTTAGAAACTGTGCTTAAGTTTGTATCTTCATCGCAATTAGATTCTTTCATCTTTAAAAAATTTGTATCATGTTTCGTTTTTAAATGTGTAATGAGCCCGCTTGTACTTCCACCATTCACTTTAAAAACTCTTGAACATTTTTTACATTGGCCCACCATATTATTTTCATGATATAAATAATGAAACCAAACCGAAGTATTATTAACTGATTTTTATGTTCTTATTCATTATTATGGGGTATTATTTATGAGTATATATATAATAAATCTGAAAATATTTTGAACTCTAAAGTATGATATGCAAATACAATGTGAATAACAAACTCACCAATTTAAAAAATATCGAAATATTACACACTTTCTTCACAACTACAACCTTGTTTTCGCAGAAGAGAATTTCTAGTTTTCAGATAAGAATTCTGAATAAGAATAAGAATTTCACAGATATGAATTATAAATTTCTAGCAAATACCGAAAGAACGGTATTTAAACTTGTGAATACCGTTATTCGGTATCCCGGTATACCGGTATTGCAATCCTTAAACAGATGTTAATGCCAAACGTCGTTTACAGTGGTGCCACACTCACAAAACCTGGTCGTTTGATAAGTGGAAGAAAGTAACAGGGTCTGAGAATCCTCTTTCACACTTTCCCCCACAACAGGACATGTGTACGTTTGGAATCCACGGTACGTACGGAATCTCCTTTAGGCCATAGATCCATGTCTAATAGGATCGTAGAGTGTTGGTCCCGGTGCCATATGACGGCACCCTATGGTACCCTATGACGGCACCCTATACGGTACCCTATGACGGCACCCCTATGACGGCACACGGATCGTGGGCGTACAGAGCTCAATCAGATTTCTCACCCACATTATTTCCAGACTGTATAGGGGCCACTCAGCTCTAGGCACAGTGATGTGACGTGGTGTAGTAGTAGTTGTTGTTGTATTAATAGACACTAGCAGTTTCTGGTGCTATCATTTCATGGATCCCAGTAATGGCAACTTATTATTGTAAATAATTGCCCGTTATTGCTATCTTAATTAACTAACGTAACTTACTTAACACTAATTATTGCTATCTTAATAGATACATCACTTTACCAATTACATTCATTAAGGGGCTTTTCAGCAATATGCAAGAGCACATTTTCTTTCCCATTGGATGTCTTCAGCTCACCCATAACGATGAAATTTTCCTCCTCATCACTGCCTGCATCAAGTGCTTTTCTTCTTTTCTCCACTCTTTAAACCTATGTAGCCCCCGACCAGTTACAAAGGACCACGAATTGCCTACCGATGGGGCTTCAGGACTATTAGGGGGAGCTACCTCACCATTTATGTGTCGCATGTGTGGGAGAATATCCAAGAAAACTCTCAACTGGCCACCTTCATTATCGATGCAAGATGCTCTACACACTATAATCCATTTTCCTTGTCTCTGAAGCAGCCTGGTGGTCAAGTGGCCGGCGCTCTGGTCGTTGGTACCACAGGCTTCAGGCTCGAATCCTGGCGGTGTCATGGATGTTTGTGAGTGGTTAGGAATCCATTTTAAACTGTAGGTCCCTGTATGTTAAGCCCAAAGTGTGCACAAGATGACCGTAGAGTGACAAACCAAACCAGATCTTGTTTCTGAAAGCAGCAACTGCAATGGCCACCGTCACTGGATTCGCACCTTAGCTCTTCTGAATTCCACACTCATGTCCATAAATTAAGGATAATTCAGAATCACACAGAAATTGAACTCTAAAATAAAAATTTCACCTGTAGAATTAACACACACATCTTGAAGAAGAACATGCAAATTACAGGAAACCACCAGATGGCGCAGATAGTACGTCACAATGACGAGAGTGTAAGAGAGGGGTATATAAGGAATGGTGGCAAAGAAGTAAAAGTGTTCACAAGCGCTTTACAAGCCTTTCAGTGCAATAACCGCATAGTTATGGCACAAAGGAAGCATTTGGATGATTTTTACGTGGTAGAATTATCGGACGACTGGAATATGGACGTACCCAGCTGGAAGTATCCGAGGAACTTGGAATCGCCCAGAGTGTCATCTCCAGGCTTTGTTAACGATTCCAAGATGATGGTAATGTGAGTAGATGTTACAGCACAGGTCGCCCCCGAGTTACAACACCGAATGAGGGCCGGTATTTAGCAGTTACTGCCAAAAGAAACAGACGGAGCACAGCATCAGACCTGTCTCGTCAGCTCTCTTCAGCTACCGGTACGACAGTTTCAAGGCAGACCGTGCACAGACGCTTAGGGCACATTGGTCTATATGCTCGTAGGCCTGTCAGCTGTGTTCCACTTACCGCAACTCACTGTCGCCTGCGATTAACCTGGGGTAGAGAGCATGCATTGTGGACACCGCAACAGTGGTCTGGTGTGATGTTTTCCGACGAGTCCAGGTTTAGTTTGCAGTCTGATTCTCGCCGGACTTTCATATGGAGAGCGCCAGGTACTCGTTACCACCAAGAGAACACCATTGAACGACACCGTTACGGTGGTGCAGGATGGCTCGTTTGGGGAGGAATTATTCTTGGTTCCAGAATTGACCTGCATTTTCAGAGTGTAACGATGACAGGCCACATCTATCGTTATGTCATTCTGGAACAACATGTACGTTTGTTTCGGGGCGCCTTGGGTGCTGAATTTCTGTTTATGGATGACAACGCCCGTCCTCACCGTGCAAACATTGTAGACGAATGCCTTCAATTGAAGGATATCACCCGTATGGATTGGCCAGCATACTCACCGGACTTGAATCCAATACAGCGTGGGATATGCTTGGCCGACGAATTGCAGCCCGTCAACCCCCTCCCACCTGTCAACCGGAACTTCGGAGGACATTGCTTGATGAGTGGTGTAATATTCCCCAAGATCAGATTGAAAATTTGATATTCAGCATGCATAGGCGTTGTAAGGCCTGTATTGCATCGTCGGGGAGACATACTCCATATTAACCATCATACTAACCATGTTATACTGTTTTTTGTAAATAGGTTCTTTTTGAAATTTGCTCCAGGAAGTAAAAAATTGCAATTTTTATTAATTATGTCAAACATATAGCATCTTTTTTGCTCTTTACCTTTTGTTTAATAAATAGACTTTACAAATAGGTCAAATTTGTGTTGCTTCTGTCTCTTTCTTTGCCTGAACTTCATTATCCTTAATTTATGGACATGAGTGTATTTGCACAGGTTATTACTGGGTCATGAGTCATGGCCATTTTTGATATTTCAAAAATGAGCCTCGGCTCTCCTGGCCACGTCGTCATGCGCTGAGTGCACCCATGTGACAAACGTGAACGAAAGCCCACCTACAGGAAATGGATTGACCGCAACCTATTCCTATAGCAACCACCATCCTTCCAGATTACGTGGTCGGCCTGGTCGCAAAGTGGCTAGAGCTGTGGACTTTGGTATCACAGGCTTCAGGTTCGAATCCTGGTTGTGGCAATGTTTAATGGTGGTTCGAAATCCACGTTAAACTGTAGGTCCCGGTCTGTTTAGCCTAAAGTGTGCACAAGGTGACCTAGAGTGACGAACCAAACCAAACCATCCAGATTACGTGGATAGACACTGTCGTGGATAGACACTGTCGAATGATGTATTTAAAAATAATAAATAATGTTTGAAAATTATTCTATGGAATTTAAAAAAGGACTTCTCTTGTTTCCAGATTCGCCACCAGAAACGGCACGTGACGCACCGCGAATTCCCGGATGGTAACGTGACCGTGGGACTGCATTCCAGCGCGACCGATGAGGGCCCTTGGAGCGAGTGGAGTGAGAGCAGCGAGTGCACCAGGACGTGTGGAGGAGGGGTGGCCTTCCAGACCAGGACCTGTTCCACGCTAAGGTATGCGGGTTTCAAACCCCGAAGCCCAATGAGAACTCTCCTGTCTACGCCGGGCATGGTAACGATTAATCGGTTGACAAGAATATCTTCCCATGGGCCTCCAGCAGGTGTCCAACCCCTCCCTTTGGTACTGTCCTGAGGGGAGGTCGTTCTTTAGGGTGGTGGTCAAGAGAGGATGTCAACATACCTAGATCACGATGAATGCGTTATTTACTTATTATTTTTAGTTTGTTATTTTTTTTTTTTCTTGGAATAGATTAGTGAAACTTGCTACTCATAACAGCACAGAAAGTCATATTTTTTTGTATTTATTTTTTAATGCAGAATGTTTTTTTTTTTTTTTTTTCCTTTTCTGAAACACCAGTTACAAATCGATACCTCTATGTGTATTTTGATATTATATTCTACTGTGCACGTGGTAAAACGCAGCCCTTACACTATCATTCATTTACTAATTAAATGCTTTTGCTTCATATATTTTTTTTTAAAAATTGCTAAAGGAACTAATTTCTTTGCAAAACTAATTTATTATTGCTTTGAATTATTCTTATTGATTCATTTTTAAAATTTCTTTCACGAGTTAATAATTATGTAATTAAATAATGCAAAATTGTTCTAAAAGACCTGGTGGAAGCGAAGACCCTTTTATTTCAAAGTGAAAATGAGATTTTTCAAGAAAAGAAAATCGTTTGGAATTTTATATTTTTAATTTTATTTTTAAGATTACTGTTATGTGTTTTGTTCTCACATTCAATTTTAACTTTTATGGGTAACCTGTATATAAGCCCAGCATATTATTTATTTTAATTTTTAATTAAATTATAGATACACGTTGCAGTGAGTATTTTGCAAATGAGATTTCTCTCATTGCTTAAAGACAGAATTGATCGCGATGCTATATCACAGATTACAATTTTTTTTTCTTAATTCTAATGAATTGATTTTATTTATTTCATGTTATGCTTATACGTGTCTTCTTCAAACTCAGTAGTATATGCTTTTTTCTAAAATGTATATGTTAGTGTATTTTGAGGGGCATCCATGTTTTTGTTTTTTTTATTTATTTAGGGCAAATGGAGCTTCTGCATGCAAAGGGCCGACCAAACGATACCTGTCCTGCAATATACAAGTCAGTTGTGGTTTTGCTTGTTTCATTGAGTGTTTTTTTTAAACACCTTCTGATTCTTTTTAAAGAATCAGTGTATGTATTTTTAAATAAATTTACATCATTCAGTTGTTTATGAATGAAGATTTAAAATTTATTTATTATTTGTAAATATTCAATTTATTTTTATATTCATATTTCCAAAAAAGATTGTTATTATTAAATACATTAAAAGTCTATTCATGTCAAAATTCAAAGCAGAGTTTATTATTTTGGAATAGTCTAATTTTGGAAAATAATTAAAATAACTGTGATTAAAATATGTCAGCTTTTAAAAGTATGTTTTTTTTTTTAATTTTTTTAAAGTGCATTTATGTCGTTGAAAACAAATGTTTACTTGAGAAATCGACTTAATATATATATATATATTTGTAAATTTTGTTCTCTATCATGTTATATAGGGCACACGCTATTTTTATATCCTAAAATAGTATATTTATTTCGGTGGAGGGGAGGGGGGCGTTAGCCAAAACAATTCCGACTCCGGACTCTTTTTCTGTAATTTTTTGCTCTATTATCTTTACCTGAAGACTGGATTTCGAAGAATGAAGGAAATCGATGCAATGACTTTAAATGCATTAACAAAGGGTTGTTTATTTAACCACCATTTTAAAGGTGTAATATTTGCACTCCGTTGAAAGGCCTCCTTTACGTTCATTTTGCTTACGAAGGAAAAAAAAAACATATACTGTATAAAAAAATGACAGTATCAAAATGAAGAGGTAGCAAAGTGTTATGGAAGAGCTCAAGACAAGCAGATGGCAATTGGGCTTTTTAAGCACAAAGATGATCTGCTTTGCAATCCATTCAATGTTGTTTTCTTCTTGTTAACAGTCCAAAAGGTCCGAAATCCACAATGCTGAGAAAAAAACTGACTTCCCTTGATTTTGAAACTATAGTCTTTGTTACTGCTTTTATTTTTACCAGATTACCATGGAGTGGTCTCAATCACATTTCATTTTTAACATGAATGTCTTGGCCAGGAGGCCAACCCAAATGATCTTGCAGGGCCACTTTGGAAATGCCTCCTAACTCCGAGGGCCGCATACAAAATTATATATCACCCTATTAGATTGAGATCCACTGTAGACATTTTTATTTTCCTATTGCAACCTGTTATATTAGATTATCGAAGATGCACATCATGAGTTCGCAGGATATAATTTAATTATTCTGTGTCAGACTGTTGATTTCAGTTTGTTTTATGAACTGAATTAAATTTTCTTCTTTTTGTCATGAACTGAATAACGCTGACATTCCTCCCCCTTCCAGGACTGCCCTGAGAGTTCCAGGGACTTCAGAGAAGAGCAGTGCGCCAAATTCGACGCCATTCCTTTCGGAGGAAAATACTTCAATTGGATTCCCTACAAGAAAGGTTCGACTTCTTTCTTTTTTTTTTTAAATTTTACTTAATACACTCAGAATTTTTTTTTTATCTCGCCATAATCCTTATACTTTTTACCTGTAAAGTACAGGGGCGATTATAATTAAAAGTTCCACTTTCAAAATGGTGTAAAAAAACATTCTTCACAATGAGTTCAAATTTGAATTGAAGATACTTGAAGAAGTGGGAAACAGTACGGCATCCAGAAAAAGTTCCAAAGTGTATGAATAGATGGCGCTGTAATCGGCATAAAGAAAGTGTATTTGGCTGCCAGTGATATGTTGAATCGAAATGACAACGTATTTGGCATGAAACCAATTGTAGTGTTCAACGGGCTTGATGGTTGCGGTTTTTGGATAGAAACAATGACTTCCAAGTCATTCAATAGTTGTGACACTGTGAGTGGAAAGCCTATTCACCATGTCAAGGCATACCCAATTGATGGGAAAATCGGTGGTTTTGAAGCCATACTGTTTCCTTTTTCTTCATCTTCAGTTCACATTTAAACTCATTGTGGAGAGTGGTTCTTTTTACAGTATTTAATTATAATCACCCTGTATTTTTTTTATAAATTTTTTCACGAGTTTTTTAAGCATATTATTTATTTATTAATGACTTTTCTCTTCGAAATAGTAGCTACCAATCAGTTTTGCACAAAAGGAAATTGAAGTTTTTAAACAGGTTCATTCATCGGATACTAAATTGAAAATTACAGTTGTTGTTTTTATACGTTATTGACAGTTATTGAAATCTTTATTTAAAATAAATGTTAACAAAATAATTAAGTAATTATTAAATAATTTATACCGGCCTGTATACCGACCTAGCTGATTATTATTATTATTGAGTATCCCACTTCATATTGGAAAATATTATTAAAATAATATAAAACATGTTATTAATATATAAAACATGTTATTCAAATGAATAGGGGCCTGATGGCCGAGTGGCTAGCGCTCTGGGACGCTCTGTGACCACAGGTGTCGGGTTCGAGTGCCGGCAGTGCCATGGATGTTTGTAGGGGTTCGGAATGCACTTTACGCGGTAGATCCCAGTCTCCTACGACTGCAGAGCGTCACGGAGCCCAATCAGGCTTCTCTCTCACCCACATCACTCCCGTAAAGGGGCAACTAAGCTCTAGGAACAGTGATGTGGTGCGGTGTAGTAGTAGTAGTATGCAAAAGAATCAGACGTGATTGTGTGCTCTGAAGTATTTTTGTTTCTGAACTTGAGTAATGCTTACGAAGAATTTTTTTCAATAAAAAAAAAAAAAAAAAAAAGACACAAATACAGATTTTAAGTGTTTATTTTTAACAGTAGTATTTGTATTGTTTGTCACGAGCATGCACCAAGGGTATACTTGTTTTGTGGAAGAGAGGTAAGACCTCAACTTAGTTGATGAATATCTCCGCCCAACCACTCAACATGCAGCAAATCGACAAGTTACACAAGAAGGCAACATCCACTCATTTCAGTTCGAATAAAGGAAGACAACAGCTGAATGGAAACAATGTGCTAACTTCTGAACTGGAAAATTTTCCACATTTTACCTGCTTGCAGGCATGTTCGCGACGCTTATGGCAGCATGTTTAAACATATTTTTTTCTTAAGGCCGCCATACGGCCTTGAACTTTTAGACTCAATGTTTTGGCGAGAAAAAAATCTCTCAATGGAATTTACTTTTTTAAAATTATTTATATCTTTCGAAGATAACAATAAAAATAAGAGGCATCTAAAAGATGACTTCGTTTCAGGCTTCAACGAGTGCGAGCTGAACTGCATGCCGCGGGGCGGCGACAAGTTTTACTACCGACACTCGCAGGCCGTGGTGGACGGCACCCGGTGCAGGGAGGACTCGCTGGACGTCTGCGTGCAGGGGGTCTGCATGGTGAGTAGGGCACTTCACTTTATGGACTCATTTTTTATATATATATATAAAATCGTTATAGGCGGCAGGTTCAGAAGGGCAGCATTACGCTTTCATGTCCACTTTCGAATGTGAATCATTTCAAAACCATAAATTATGTGAAAAGCACGGAGGAAGCGGCGCACTCAGTTCCCGCTGTTCTATCTCGAGATTCAGACATGCTGTGGGAGGGATCATTGCAAAGGTCTCCTCGATGTCTAATTTAATAGAACGGTAAAAATTCCAGTGAAATAAAATCCAAAAAGTAAGTGAAGTCTTGGTTGATATTTTACAATGCCGCCTTTACATGCAACATTTGAAGCAAAATTCGAGAAAACGTATTGCAGCAATAGGTGGATGGAAAACTTATCCAAAAAAAGTCCTATGCAGAGAGATACTGGAACAAGCGTTTGAATAACCGCCCCTAGTATCACTGGATATAAAAGTACAGCACATAACAATACACTGGTCTATTATAAGTACAACACATCTTAAGGAAACATCCTGCATTGAAGAGGGCCACTGTAGAGATTCCAATCAATGTTCTAAGCCAATTCTATGTTCTATAGAGTTCTATGCCCTTCGCCAATTTCCTCTGCCAATCTGTTCAGATAGGTTTTCACACATTAGAACAACCGGGCCGTGCTGATTCTTTCCTTTTTTTTAAAATAAATTGAAGGTGGATGAGTTTTCAAACTAAGGAAATTTGGGTTCGAACCAAAGCTTCTGTGTCCTTTCCGACGACCCACTAAATCTTGGGGCTTGAGGAGTTCGAAGTCATCCTTGCGTGCATTCGTCTAGAATTGTGATAGTGAAACACGAGTGCAGTGTAGCCCTCGATGTTTCCTTGATGAATTCTTGAATCTGCTACAGATCCATTTTGTAGTGGCAAATGGTCTCGAATGAAATATTAAAATTCTCGGCAGACATAGCATCTTTTAAAAAAGGAATGTAATCGGAATGAATGGTGAGATAGTGTTGCTTTTCTGTGACTTGATCTTTTCTGCAATCTTCTGCGTAACCTTTATTAAGTACTCTAACCGAATGCGGTGTGCTTGCGTCTTATTTTTCATTGTTTTCATTTATTGATAAAAGCTTTTGCGCTCATTCATAGAAAATAATTAACACGAACCGTCACAGCGATATGGTAGCCCATCTCAAAGGCGAGCTCTGTCTTTTTGAGGCTGTCTCTCTACGAAGAAAGCTTTACAATGTTTGCTCCTATCAAAAGACGTTTGCCTACTGCAAAAAGAGGACAATAATAAGCAAAACCATTCTTGCATGAAAGTTCTACAAAAAGAATGGTTTATGCTATTATCCCTTCTACAAAGTATGGGTTTGCTATCCAAAAAATGCCCCAAAAGTCCTATGCAAGATGATGACGCGGATACTGGAACAACGGCTCGAAACGGCTGCTACCAGCCACTGCATCTAAGTCTCAATATACTGGTCACTGCGAAGCTGAACACGTTTGGAGAATACGGAGGGTGGGATAGGAGTTCCCATCGTAATGTTTCTCTGCAACGAATTTTGCACCTTGACCGCACATTACGGGCTGGAGTATTGCCCTGCTGAAAGTCCTACCATTCTGGCTGTGCTTTCTGTCAACACTGGCTTAAACAAGAAATAATTTGCTCCAAGTTCTCTCTTGAGGAGCTGCTACTGATCTTCTGTGGAAATTGTCTCTGAACCTTCTGAACCCAGTTTTCTTGACTTTTAACTTTTCATCTCCTGCGCGGACAGTTCCTTCAACCGGTCATTTAAACCGATGCGTACGCATTTCTTCCGTCTCATATGGAATGAACTGAACTCTCGTTGAATGCTCTTTTGAGGGCATAACATTTTATTTAATATGAACCCAGACGCCAACCCAATATCTGAAGATATTTCGCTAGTGCGGAAGTGCCAATCTTTTAGTAGCTGAACAATAACCAGTGGAATGCCAGGGACCTCACCATTAGGGAATGCTGCCCTTGAGAGGTCCAAACACAACAAGCACAGAGAAGCCCTAACAGAATGGCAGCAACAGCCATAGAAGGCAACTTTGCAAGCGGAAACTTCGCCTTACGCTAACTGAGCAAAACCCGCAACAATTTCATTGAATTAGCAAATCATAATCCATCATAGAAGTCGCGAAGGTAGACGAAAATTCAATATACAAAATAAAGCTTGCTAAAAATACTGATGAAAACATCTCCGATAATAACAATTAAATCAGTTATACGGAAAAAAGCAAACTGGCTCGACACAGCTAGGTGTCCGTTACTCGATGTCCTTCCAAAACAAGAGATATTTAAAAATTAAATATGAATTGAAGATATGGTAAAATAAAAAGAAATTTGAAATGAAAAGGTCTCAAAAAGCACAGACACCGTACAGGTAAAGAAAACAAAAACAATTTACATCTCAAGTGCTGATTTAACATCTTTTATTTGTTCTAATCGCTGGTATATTTGTTAACCACAGGAGTTAGTAGTATTGTACACAATTATTAATAATTATATATCTCAAATAATAAATGAACCCTAATAAAAATAAGGCTTGGGAATCAGTTTATTTGAAAATTAAAATATTTTTTTAAAAGAGCCAGATTGATTTATGTAGTTCCGGTGTACATCAAAAGAAAATTAGTGCCAGCTTCAGCAGGTTCTAGTTCGTGCTAACTGGATGTTTAATACAGATTTAATAATCATTTGAGTGGTCAAGTCTCTAAGAATATGTCTAGAGCGCCAACTGGTGAATAAGATCAGCTTGTTCATTCAACAGATTCAGACGAACCGACTATCAGCACAACATTTAACATGGTGTTACAATTTACTGTGGGTTTCATCCTATGTCCTCTCTGGGAAAATCACGCCCGCCAACGACTGTTTCTTTCATTAAAACTTCATTATAACAAAACCAGGCATATTTACCTTTACTATGATACGGGGGTGGATCTGTCCATAGAGATCGCCCAGCTGCTCTCGAAAGTACTACTGCCCTTACCGCCCACCTCTACTC
>BPLR01016263.1:0-64213 GCA_021605095.1 Caerostris extrusa | reverse complement strand
AATATATTATATATTCTGTATGATTTATATTATAATTTGTAGAATACTAGATTAATTTTTTAAATTATTTATTTATTTGACTTTTGCTATAGTGATAACTTAAGTCTGAACTTCAAATTCATGCTTTATTTTTGATGCTTGCAAAATGTATGGCTATCTAAACTGAGTTTGTGCATTTTATTGTTGAGTGCAATTTAAAAGCGTAACTTGTTTTTGCTAATAAGTATAGGAGATAAAGGAAGTAAATATTTACATGGATAGGAATGTCGTAAACAGGTCAACAAATTATTGTGTAAATAGAGTTGATCTATTATTTTGTAAAATAACAAAACAATTGAATAAATAATTTTTTTTAAATTAAAAATAATTTATTTTTACCATAATAACTATTTTAATCTGATATTAAAATTCAATAATCTCTCAAACAATAGCTTATCAATATACTTTTTGAGTGAAAATAGTAAGCCACAAAAACATTGGCAAGTCATTTCTTATCACTGATATATATCATATTTATGTATATATATGAAATGGATTTATATACATTTGTAAAAAAATATGATTTTTTTTTATGTATGCTAATGATTAAAATAAAAACCCCAACATATTTGAATTAAGATTTATAAATTATAAATAGAAAAAATAAATAAAAGCACTGCATAGTGGAAAAATCTAGCAGTACAATCATGTTAAATGAGACTTTAAAGCCTATTATTTCATATTTTATCAAATAAAAAGCAAAGTTTTGCTTTAATTCATTTTAATTTACACTAATTAATTTAAATTTTAAATTTTAATTCTTTTTAAATTTTTAATTTTAATAATTTAAAAAAAAAAATTCAAATTTTAATAATTTTTTAAAAAATTTAAAAATTTAAACAAATAAAAAAGTCATAATAATAAACAAGCATGCATTGTAAATACAATTAAATAATTGACAGATTTGAAACCAAACATAACTGAATTATCTACAACTTTTAAACTATTTACTAGACAAACACAAAACTCCAACTCTTGTCCTGGAAACCATTCCGTTCACAAAATGGAATTGCCAACACTTATAATTCCCAATAACAGCTTGCCCAATTCCCCGAGCTACAACTGTTGCTTGTGTTTGGCTTAACATATCGTTACTATAGAACTGGTTGTTGATTCTGAGACACGCTTCCGAGCTCCAGTGACACCATCGCTTGTGTATGCCAGCTCGTGCAGCAAAGACGTGGCGATAGGACAATATGTATCCGAGGGCTGCTCTCAAGAAATTAGGGATTTTTGGAGTGAAAGGTGCATAATGACGTCTAATAAAAAAGAAGACTTTTTCCAAGGTTTCCGTGTAAATTACGTTCTAAACTACCCAATCATTTGGAGAAGTGTGCAAAGTTGAAAGATGTTTAAGGGGGAAAGTGATCTCAAGTGTTTACCAGCTTTTTTTGAACAATTGCGGTTCTCCCTACGACTTTTTGAATAGCTTAGTTTAAAACTTTTAAGATTTCTTCGTTGTTCATGATGATGGAGACGGAAGTATTGAATGGAGTCTCTATGTTAATGTAAGGGTAATGAGACTTACTGGGAGAAGTGCTTTTATGAAAGAAAATTAAAAAAGCTTTATGTGGCTTTTTAATGTTTGTAGATTTAAGAAATATTAGCAGATAACAAATATAATGCTTATATAGCAAAAATAACAAGTGTGAACAATAAAGTCTTTTATGATACTGTAAAATATGTATAAAATGAAAATAAATATTTTTAACCGTATAAGCATTTAATAAAATTCATTTAATAGTTTTATATCAGGGTAAATCTACTTCAAAAGTTGTTCGCAACAGCTTTCTCAATGGATGATATTTTTATTTAAATAAATATACAATTGTATAATGTCTAACAATACAATTATATTGAAATGAGACTTTTATAATCAGTTATTTCATATATTTTCAAATATAAAAACAGGCTTATTTAATTTTTTTTATTAACAATTCATTTAAATTTTAAAATTTAAATGCTAATTATTTTTTAATTCAAATTTTAAAATGTAAAGTGTTTTTTTATTTTAAATTTTAATTAATTTTTTTTTAATTTTAAATTTTAAATTTGAGTAAATAATAAAGTTTCATAATAAACAAGCATGCATTATAGAATACAATTAAACAATTGAAGAATTTAAAACCAACATAACAGAATTTTCTACAACTTTTAAACTAATTATCAGACAACACAAAACTCCAACTCTTGTCCCTGGAAACCATTCCGATTCACAAATGGATTTGCCACCACTTATAATTCCCAATAACAGCTTGGCCAAATTCCCCGAGCTTTCAACTGTTGCTTGTGTTTGGCTTAACATATCGTTATTATAGAACTGGTTGTTGATTCTGAGACACGCTTCCGAGAGCTCCAGTGACTCCATCGCTTATTATGCCAGCTCATTAGCAACGACGTGACGATAGGACAATATATCCCGAGGGCTCACTCAGAATTAGGGATTTTGGAGTGAGGTGTATAATGGGACGCCTAATAAAAAGAAAAAGACCTTTTCCAAGATTTCCGTGTAAATTACGTTCCTAAACTCCCAATCATTTGGAGAAGTGTGCAAAGTTGAAAGACAGTTTAAGGGGAAGGTGATCTGAAGCATTACTACCAGCTTTTGGAACAATTGCGGTTCTCCCCTACGACTTTGAATGGCTTAGTTTTAAAACTTTTAAGATTTCTTCGTTGTTCATGATGTGGAGACGGAAGTATTGAATGGAGTCTCTATGTTAATGTGGGTAATGAGACTTACTGGGAGAAGTGCTTTTATGAGAAAAGAAAATTAAAGCTTTATGTGGTTTAACGTTTGTAGATTTAAGGAAATATTAGAATAACAAATATAATGTTTATACGACAAAATAACAAATATAACAATAAGTGCTTATACTGTAAAATATGTTTATAATATAAAAACATATTTTACATTATAATAGTTTTGATAAAAACCATTTACATTTTTATACCATGTAAGTCACTTTATAAGATGTCTTGCATAACTTGTTGATGTTATTTATTTAAAGTATGTATTAAATTGTATTATGGAAATGCACATATATTTAGACTCTTATTTTTAGTTAACTTTCATAAAAATTATTTTATTTTTATATAAATTTACTGTTATATTTGTGTGTTTGAGCATTTTTATTGTTTGTGTTCTTTTTGCATGCAAAAAAAAAAAAAAAAAAAAGCAGGTCGTAAGAGAGGTAAATAATGATTTATGTCTTAAATCAGCAAGAATTTTATGAAAATGTAAAATAATATCACATTAAAATTACATTGATATTCATAGTATTTCATCATATTTATAGTTTTTTTTATGAAATTTTGGCTTTGTGTTGCATAAAAATAAGGGACTCACTGGAAAATACATATATATGTATTGTTAGAATTTAAAAGTTATGAAATATAAACACATACACATATATATATATTGCAGACATATATATTTCTTTTTACATGATTTCTTTCACTTTGGTTTCAGTAAAACAAAAATAATCTCTAGCATTTCTTTCTCATTATACATAGAAAATTATCTTTAAGAAAAATAAATCTTTTAATTTTTTTTCAATTTTAATATTTATTTTTATAAAGTTAAGTAACAATTCTAAAATTACAAAATTACCAGAAACAACTTTTTTATAATATATTTTTTTTTTTTATAGTTGTAAATGTTGAACATTTGCTTCCAGTATAGAGTATTTTTTTTATAGTTTCCATGAATAAAAATATATAACAAAAAATAAAATAAATTAGTAGTAAACTGATGTATATAATGGGGGCCTGTTGGACGAGTGACTAGAGCTCTGCAATTGGTGCAGCAGGTTGAAGTCCGAGACGTGCAATGGCTTCTTATATTGGCTTGGAATCTACTAAAAGATATTTCCCAATTTAATATGGCTGCTAGGCGTCAAGCTGACAAACCTATCCGCACAAAAAGAAAACATATCCTGTCTCGAATTCTGCAAGTAAGCAAAAGGTTTGCCCACCATGGCTACTGTTATGAAAATGAAGTATATATATATATATATATATATATTAACAATTTTGTAATATATAGCTTGAATTTCTTTATACAAGCACAATGAAATTAATGTATAATGAAAACAAATATCTGCGATATGCATGGTAAAAATTGTACATGATGCTAATTTGAAACCATTATACTTTAAGATTTTATCAATTTCTTATGAAAAAAATCTTAATTTGCAACAAACAATAATAATTAATTTTCTCGACTTTAAAAATAGACTTGGAAATGAAAGACTATTAATCGGCCATATTATTGCTTAACTAAGTTTTGCGAAATAGTTTGAACGTTTGCGTAATCTTCCATACATTATTCACATAACCGACTGTCTAATTGATTGTTATAAATTTCAAACTCTTGTAAAAAAAAAAAAAAAACCGTAGAAAGTAGAATCTTCCTTAACTCCGCCTACTGCAGTTAATGGTGTAATTTTTCCCATTATTTCGATCTCTATAACTTTGCAACTGGAGGGAGTTTTTTGTAAATGATTTATTAATTTGACAAGAAAATTATTTTCTGCACTTTCTTCTGAAAATTGCTTTTGAAAATATCCATTAATAAAACTTGAAGTGTAATAAATGACCCCGTGAGAAAATTCAAGACTATGGAAGACATCAAAGGAGTATTTTAAAGATAATAAATTACTTTTTGGTGAAAATGTTTTTTCTACGAAGCCAAGGAGACGAAATAACAAATTAACTCTGGACGAAGATTATAAAATTTGCTGGAGACACTTAAAAATAACACGCTCTCAGATCCTCATGAATAACAAAGAGAAATAAAGCAACCTAAATTAAACAAAAATAAATTATTGTCTGTTATGTTTTTGCATCTCCTGGCACAAGTTTAATAAGATTCAAAAAGAGGTCGATACATATTCTTAACTTAAAATTCATGACTTAACTTATTTACATTATGATAATAACAAGATAAGCTCGCTTTATCTTTCTTTACTCACCTATACCTTTCATTTTAATTAAATTTGTTTACAATATATTATGTTTGTGCCAACTTTTATTGGTCATACTTATTATTCATATAATAGCATGAAGTCATTTAATTATAATGTTATTGAAATTTTATTACAATTTTTTAATATTCTATAAGTTCGAATTTTATTATTATTTATAAATACAATAGAAAGTCACGCTATTATAAAATTATATAAATAATAGCATGACTTTATACAGAAGCTTTCAAAAGGAAGATTATAGCTACATAAAAGCTTAATGATATTTTTATTTAGAATATTTAAACTTGTTATTTTCTGTCTCATTAAAACATAAAACTCTTAAAGCTTTCACAGAAGATAATTAATTCCCAGTTCTCTGTGGCATATCGACACAAATCTTTTGCATCTTAAATGAAATCATTCTTTTATATATATTATGTATTGTATATATATACCAACAATTTTATTAGATTTCAAATTTGAGTTTTTTTATACAACCATTATGAAATTAACTATAACAGAAAACAAATATCTGCAATATGTATGGTAAAAATTTGTACATGATGAGAATTTGTAAGTATTATATTTTTAAGAATTTTTCATTATTTAAAAATCATAGTTTGCAACAAAATAATAATTAGTTTTCTCGACTTTAAAGATAAGCTTTGAAACGAAAGATTATTAATCGGCTATATTATTGCTTAACTAAATTTTAAAAATAGTTTGAACATTTGCGTAATCTTTCATACATTCTTCACAGTGAAATTATCAACAAGTTAATTGATTATTATAAATTTCTGAAACTCTTGTAAAAAGTACCCTTAGAATGTAGACTTTTTTACTGAGGTTTTTGGTGTAATTTTTTCCCATTATTTCGTTCCCCCTATAACTTTACAACTGGAGCAGCTTTTTGTAAATGATTTATTAATTTGACAAGAAAATTGTTTCCTGCACTTTCTTCAGAAATTGCTTTTGAAAATATCCATTAATAAAACTTCTGAAGCGTTATAAATAATTCCCGCGAGAAAACCCCAAGACTTTGGTAGACATCAAAGGTGTATTTTAAAGATAATAAATTACTTTTGGGGGAAAATGTTTTTTTTCATGAAACCAAGGAGACGAAATAACAAATTAACTCTGAACAAAGATTATAAAATTTACTGGAGACACTTAAAAATAACACGCTTTCTGTAAAAGGGATCCTTATGAATAAGAAAAGAAATAAAGCAACCTAAATTAAACAAAATAAATTATTGTCTGTTATGTTTTTGCATCTCCTGGCAAGAATTTAATAAGATGCAAAAGGAGGTCGATACATATTCTTAACTTAAAATCTCCCCCCCATAATTTATTTACATTATATGATAATAACATGGAAGAACTCTTTTTATTTTTATTCTCGAACAATCTTTTATTATCATTTTCGTTAAATTTGTTTACTATATATTATGTATGTTTACAACTTTGTTGGTCATAATTTATTATTTATATAATAGTATGAAGTCAGATAATTATAATGTTATTGAAATTTTATTAGAATTTTTATTTGAATATTCTATAAGTTTGAATTTTATTATTATTTAAAAATACAATATAAAGTCACGCCGTTATAAATTTATATAAATAATAGTATTACTTTATACAGAAAGTTTCAAAACGAAGTTAATAGCTTCAAAGCTTAATGAAATTTATTTTAAATATTTGCACTTGTCTTTCTTTCTTCTCATTAGCACATAAAATTCTGAAATTTTCACAGAAATATTTCACAATTCTCTGTGGCATATAAATCCAATTCTTTTGCAACTATCTTAAGTCATTATTTTTCCAAACTTAATAAAACACTACGTTTTACATGGTGAAAAATAAGAATTAACATCAACAACTATAGAGAAACGTCATTCATAAAATAGTGTAAAAATATAACTGAATCTGAAATAAACCTCATGTAGCATTTTTTTTTTTTTCTCACGAGAAGATTTTTGTCATTTCGCTCCTGGAGAGATGTATATATCTTGTTTGAAAAATATATGATAAACTCATTACTCAAATTTGACAGCAGATGCTCTTTATTGTTGGTAGTTATTATTATATTCAATTAGTGTTTGTACTAATGAGAACAACCTGTCACAGAAATCAGATAGCAGATATTCGACATTATATATAATGATGAAATTATCGAGGGCCTGTGCAACCTTACAAGTCGAAAACAACTAGATAATAACTATCATAATTATGAGTTGTTCCATCGTGAATGGTGATAGACCACGAGTTGTGAAATGTCTATTCCAATGAGAAGTGAGGGAAACTGACCCCTCCCTCTTGATGGATTATCTTAAAAGGTATTTTGTTTGGTGTTGAAGGGAGAAGAGTGTTATGAGACAAGTTGACTAGAAGTGTCGTTTTTTTTTTGACGCGACAGAGAAAAAAAAAAAAAAAAAAATCTTTTAAAAGTTGAATAAGCATGTGAGCTTTTTGCCTGTTAAAAATCATATATTTAATTATTTCTAAATGGGCTTACAATTAAAATTTCACTGGCAATATTTCATAACAAGGGAATATTACAAGGAACGGCATAAACAAGGGAAAATTACAAGGAACAACGTAAACAAGGGAACAGTATAAACAAGGAACATTACAAGGAACATCATAAACAAGAACACCTTATATGTCGTATATATTATTATTTAAGATTTACTAATGGAATGTTAATTTATTTTTAAACAAATTTTGTAGAGGACTTACAATAAAAAGGGTTTTAGCAGTTTTTAAATTATTTTTTTTTTCAAATACATTAAAAGATTATAAATACATAGAACGTGAACTTCTTGTCTAGTAGAATCTAAACCTTTATTATTTTCAAAATAAATTTGAAATGTACATTTCACTATAAATATTATCTACAGCAATGGAGTACATTAGAATAAACGTAAGCATAATCTAAAATATTTTGAAAAAAATTTTAAAAATGCATTTCGAAAAAAATTCGTATCAAATTCGAATTACTGTCTTTAAAAATAAGGTCTCATGCCAGTAAGATCACTTTAATGGTAAACAGCATAATCTCTTGCAGGAATTACCGACAATCAAAATGATTTGAAGTTTCCTTCGAAAATTCATCCACTTCAGTAAAGACTTTTAAGAACTTGATTGACGTTAGAAATGGAAAAAGCATTCATTCGTCTTTTTAGCATCATCTGTATCAGTCAACGAATAAGCAAAGAAATTGGTGCAGACATTGAGAAGCTTCTCTCTTTTACAAAATGGACTGAAATTTGAAGGAACAGTAGAGAGAGATAATCGAACAAAAAGCAACATAATATAACTGCTTCTATGATCGTAGTAATAATAATAGATTGCTCGGTGTTTTCTTTTGATACATTTATATTATATTTTATAGAATTACTAATGAATCTAGACGTCTAATCTTTTGAAATTGTTTTTAAGGAATCTTAATAGAAAAAAAAAAATATTTAAGGATACACCAAAGTATATACATATATAAATTAAGGTTTGTTTTAAATTTGTCAAAAAATTATTTCGCTTGTTTCCATACATTATCTTTTATGCTTAAGAAAATATTGAAAACAAACAGAAATATTTTTATAAAATATTTGAGGATACATTAAGGAATATATACTTTAAAATAAAGGTTTTTTTTTTTTTTATTTTATATTTGTCAAATCAATCTTTTTTTTTTTTTTTTTTTTACATTTTCTTTTATGTTTAAGAAAATAATAAATATTTAGTGAAAATTAAAGAATATATATTTTAAAAATAAAGATATTTCTGTTTTAAATTTATCCAACGAAAACTTTTTTGCATTTTTTATGCTTAAAAATAATAATGAAAAACAAATAAAAAAAATTAAATATTTAAGGTTACATTAAAGCCTATATATTTTAAAATAAAAGATTTTCTGTTTTAAATTTGTAATTTTTTTTTTTTTTTTGCTCGCTTTTATAAATTTTCTTTATAAGAAAATAATAAATATTTAAGGAAACATTAACAAAAATATATATTTTCAAAAATAAAGATTTTTCTGTTTTAAATTTGTTAAAACTTTTTTATTAATTTTCACAAGTTTTCTTAAACATAACAATTTATAGATAATGAGAAAATTAAAATTAACGTGTAAAAACTTATAGATTATCTTATGTATACGATATTTGAAGTGAAAAATAATTTATAAATAAAATTTTTGAATTCCAGTTAAATTTGTAATTTATTTAAATTGAGAAATCATCTCCTATTAAAATATCTTTATATTTCTTTTAATAAATTAAATTATCTTTTTAAGAGTTTTTCGTGTTTTAACATTAAGATAAAAAATTTAAGCTTTTATTGAAAATTCATATAGATGATATAATAGCTAACTTATAGAATAGTAAGCTTTATTTCAAAATTTCGTACTCTTCAAACTTTAAAGAGTAACAATTTGAAGCAAGATGTTTTTAACATATTTTTTTACTAATAAGATTAAAGATCGTTGAAAAATAGAAAAATATTTCGTAAAAATCACACCATTGTAATTTTGAAAAGTATTTTTTTGTATGATTTTTTTCCAAAAAATGAATCAATTTTTTTAATAAATTTTTATTTCTGCAAACAATACCTTTTTTTTTAATAAAATTGCAAACGTCTTTATTTTTAAAAATAAATAAAATAATTTATTTAATTTTTATTAAGATTAAAAAAATTAAATGACACTTAATATTTTGTAATTCGAAACAAATATTTCATATTTTAACAAATTTTTATTGTTATATATTGCAGAAAAATATTCCACAAATAATTCCCAATAAAAATGACACAAGATTCAAGATTTTCGTATTAAATTAGTATTTATGTAAACATATCGATATTTTTCAACAGCATTATCTATATAAACTTCATCAACAATTAATTTCATTAATATTTTAATATCATATTTTCCATCTGATGCAAGTGAAAAGATATCAAAATATAAGATATAAGATATCTTCAGTGTTACAAGATATAAAAAATCACCATCAAATAAATCTAATATTTAATAATTTGCTAAATGATACTCAGCTTGAAATACAAATTATAAGTGCCTTAAAAATTATCATTGCAATATAAATAAATACATGATGACTTCAGAAACTTATCAATATAGAACATAATATATATTTCCACCGGAAAAATAACAAAAACAAAACGTTTATTAATACAGTTATTAAGGGAAATTATGATTATTTCCGTAAAATATAATTAAAAATTTTTGTCAGCGTTATATATCAAGTGTTAGGAGTGTTAGAGATCAGTGCTATAAGATATCAAAAAAATCACCATCAGATAAATTTAATATATTAATTTGCAAAAATGATTCGCAGCTTGAAGCAAAATTTCTAAATACTTCAAAAAATATCATTGCAATATAAATAAATATATGATGTCTTCAGAAACTTATAGATACAGAACGTAAAATAATTAAATATATCTCCACTTAAAAATAACAAAAACGTCTATTAATTTAGTTATGAAGGGAAATTCTTATTATTATTCTTAAAACATAATTAAAGGATTACTTCAGTGTTACACATATTTTTAAAAGTCAAATTAATGAATTTTTAAAACTTCAAATAATGTAATTAAAGATTATGCTACATAAAACCATATTAAAAACAGAGGTAACGTTAAGCGAAGTAAAACATAAGAAATTAATTTTTATTGTCATTATTCATTTGAATTTTTTTCTGTGCACCGTCTACAGGATTATCTATTCCTCTTTATAGGATTATAGGATTATCTTGTCGTCAAAACACAGTTGAAAAACTTAAGATGTGTGAATATTTATTAAGCCACATATGCATGTATTGATTTTAAGTACTTTTGAAAATATTTTATGATAACTGCTTGAAATCTTTCTTGCTTAATGAATATTTAAATGAGGATTTTTTAACTACGTGCACCAATCAGTAGTTCGAACTAATCCTACTTTAGTTTTAAAAAGCCATTACATCAGAACATATTTGCAACTTTCGGCTTTGTTAAGTCGTTGAAAAGGATTTTAATTTGTTAGATAAAGAGATTAGTAACATTGACAAAAAAAAATTCCTTTTAAAAAGGTCCCAAGTATTAATTGTAAGAAAAGTATTTTAAAGAATTTCTGTTTTATCCGATAGTTCTGTTTGGTTGCAAAATGTTTTAAGTAAAAACGAGTTTGTCTAAAATATATGGAGTTTATTTCGACTAACATACAATTAAATTATAACTTTCCTGATTTTTCGTTTTGGAACTGTTTTAATTTGAAGCAATACATGAATAATATATATATATCAGATTGTATGAGTGTGTGAGTGTGTATTTCGAAAGGGATATAATTTGTTGTTTACTGACTTCAACAAATGTCTTAGCTTTTAAAATTTAAAAGAAAAATATACAAAGGATGAAAAATAAATTAAAGGATTCAAATGTGCATATCTTCTCTTGTCATATCATTATAGAACTAAAATATTTTAACAGATGCGGACTAAAAAATTATATTATATTTATCTTAATATTATTAATGTTTTATTTTCCTTTTTTAAAAAAAGAATCACTTTTAAAGCATTTTAACTATTTTTCCCCTACAGGCAACATTGTAAGTAGTTTTTTATGTTAAAACTTTTAGAAAATATTATTATTATTATTATTATTAATTTTTTTCCTTGAAATTTAAAAAAAATCATTCAGAAAAAGCACGTAATAAATAAATATGAACCAATATAAGCGAATGCTTTGGTCTGCACATGGTGTTTCTGATTAAATTATTGAATGTGTGCGTCAACATGCATCATTTCATAATGCTGAATTGGCTGATATTCATTTAGTGTATACGCATGACTAACAGCACTGACGCATTACTGTATGATTGTTTTGCGAAATATTTCCAAAATTAGGGTATCAAAAACACTATTTTCGCACGTGTGCGAATTGCTGCAGATTGAAGATCAATCAACAAGTATCTGATTTTCACAGTCTTTGCTTAGTAAAGAGTGTATACTTTTGAAAAGAATGGGTGTGCAATGCTTATAATGGACATAAATTATTTATATATTTAGCAATTTTGTGGTCTTTATGTATCTTTTAATTCTGACTCATAACTACGTGCACTCTACTTCACCTCCACTCTAAAAGATAATATATATAAACCGCTTATTCTGGCATGTAACGTTCACTTTTTAACAAAAAATTAAGATAGAAATTTACTAGGGCGTTATATGCTGGATATAAAAGCGATAGTTTTATAAAAACAGATCAGCATAAAAATTTATTTTCTACATATACCTTAATATTGTTCATTTAAAAGAAATAGCATCCTTATGGACGTTCATTATTAGATAACATGAAAAAGTTTGCCATGTTCGTCTTTCCTTATATCTTTAGGCACATCATTGAATTCTGTTTGATAATCTCCGTCATTGTTACTCTGATCCATTAATAAATAATATTCTTCCTGTCCATCTAGATTGTTAGATATACTACATTTTTAACTGACTTTGAAATATGTCACGTTTGATTTCATTTTATGATTTTATTATCCACTCACACACTATATCTAGACTGACATGAAACATTTGGCTTCTTTTGTAAATGTTTTTTTCTACCTTCTAACATTCACATATTCCACTATCATTTTAAATGTGTTTTGAATCATTTATTGATACACATATCTAAAGGCTGAACTAACGGCGTTAAACAGCCTGGTATAACTACCATGTCTGCGTTGCAATCTGTCAGCAATTTCTTCTTATTATCCATTAGATGAGTTGTAAGCATGTCCCAAAACTAAAGAACTTGTGGATTCTTTAAGGAACCTGGACGCTTTCTTCAAGCATTTCTTATCCACAATTTTACACAACTTTTGTCCGCCCATCCTTTCTCGTGCATGAATGAAAACACCTTTCGGGAAATTGGATTTCAGCATCATTATTCTTTAAAAACAACCATTTATTTTAGTTTTATACCATCCACTAAGCAGGAGAATACTACGGTTAAGTGATATTTTTCTTGACCTGTTGGTTTTATGAGAACAGTTTTTGTTCTTTCCACATCAGTTTTATTTCCTATGATATCAAACATTACTGGAAATCCATTCATATTTTCAATATGACAATAAATATTTCCTTTTTTTACCTTCATAGTTCATACACATACTCCTGAAACGTATCAATTTGTCGTATAAATCTTTAGGAAGCATTCATGATCCATTTTTTTCTCTCAGATCTAAATTATTCAGCTCCATAAATAGGCTACACCAACTCAAACCTAATTAAATTTTCACTTTCATTTGCTTTCGTTTTGGCTAATTTGAAGGCAAATAAATGTGCAGTATTTCTTGTTACAATTTATCCATTCTGGCAATTTTCTAAGAACCAGTTCGCAACATTGTACAAAGCCTAGAAAATCATTCGAATAAACGACTTCAAAAATATGAGCACAGCACATGTACATTTTAAGTTTCTTCCTTAAAAAATGGATGCAAATTATACGGCGAATATACCTAAAATGCAGTTTGAGAGTATAGGTGGGCGTTAAACTCCTTTACGCATTATACATCAGCTGGAATATACGAAATATATATACTTTTATCAATGGTATTTTAAATGTTATTTGGTACAAAACTGAATCAGGTATTCTTATAGTTTGAAGACTGGATCTCCAATTTCCATATTGGGAAGGTTGAATACTTATCTTGCCACTTCGTATCTATAGCTGGGCAGGCACAATACACTTATAAGCTGGAAAGTTATCTTGAGTAGAAGAAGAGGCTCCGAATCCCACAGATGGTCCTCCCACCTGCGCCATGCTGAATTTATTAAACTTCAACCATTCTAATTTGGAATGGCTTTTAAGTACAAAATGCAAATTGCAGTACATTGAAACATACATTTCAAGCATTATACTGCAAAGGAAGTGCATTGGAAAACAATATAAATGACAAATATTTTTTTTTCATGGCCATATTAAGAAATGCTTGTGTTTTTATTGATAAAAGTTTGATTTCATGATATTCAAATATTAATTTCATGATATTTAAATATAAAAACAAAATAGTTATTTTTCATATTGTAAATTGTTAATATTATTGCCATGTAACATCAAATTTTAAATATGAAATTTACAAAATAATATCTGAGAAGTTATAATAACTATTATATATAAATATTAGCATGCAGTTTTACCACTTTACTACTACAATCAGCTTTCGATGGTTATGAGAATCTATATTTCACGTTATGAGCATAAAAATAATCTATTTCACCAGGAACTATACGCCACTGAATTTTATAATGAAAATGCGCCCAACATCAAACTATATCAGTGGATGGACGCTATATATTTCCGAGTCGCTTTCAGAAACGATGCCCATCACTGCATGCGATGAGATCCTCCAATCCTGTTGTGCTAAGAGATGCACGTTTGACGATAATTCGGACCCCCCATTCGTGTATTCGATCTCGGTTTGTGAAGGCACGGAGGTAAATGAATCAATAGATTTCGGACATCAGGTGTGTTTATCAGTTGGCTTAGAAGTAGCGTACTTGATAGGAACGTACAACTGTGCTGCAGTTTATACAGGTGTCATGATTCCTCAAGTCCATTTAGGAACACGGAACATGATAACAATGAATTAGTTCATCTTTTGATGGAATGTAGGAATTGGATCCTAATCGAAATGTGAGATTTAATAAAAATTTATAAATTATATAGTTTCTTAATGCAGTTTACAGAAATGACATAAATATATGAAATACTTTAATTCCAGAAGCTAATAAGAATACATTAAACTAATACACTTTTTAATTGGACCATTGCATTTCTTAAAAATTGTGAGCTTCATATTCATAATAAACAAAATTAAAGAAAAAAAATAAATAAATCATAATAATATCAGAAATAAGTTTTGTTTAAAAGAAAAGTAAATTTTATATATAATTGCTATAAACAAATCAGAACATTCAGAAAATATAAGAGTGTAAATTTGACAGTCTCAAAAAAAAAAAAAAAGATAAAGAATGATAATATTGACATCGTAAGAGTTAATCAAAAAAGTTAATTGCCTAAAATACAATAAATTATATTTGGTTAATATCATACAAATAATAATATCAATAAAAAATGAACAACATTCATTCTAAATGCAGGTTTGTAAAAAGACTGTATTATTTATCTTTAATCCAACAGGAAATAAATGATGATTTATTTATAAAAACCTTGAATCAAAATAATATTAAGTTTGACGAAATTTTTTGTATTAATTATAGTTTCAAATAAGAATAATTTTGAATGATGCAGTATATTTCAGAAATCAGCAATTACTCTTTGAGATTCATTTTTTATTAGAAACGGACAACTAACATAGCTATAACTAAGGAAAAACTGAATTTGTTGTGTGAAATAATCTTGTATTAAAATGTTTGATTCATAATTATTTTAAATACAAGCTTACATTGAGAAGTATATTTTATTTCATTGAATCTATTAGTAGTTAAATTATGAAAATTAGCAGATCTTGCAAATAAATGGTCAGTATTTTATTCTTAATTTTCACATTTAAATTTTTTCTCACTTGAAAGGAAAAAAAGTTAAAAAATTTGTACAAAAGATCCTGTAAAACTACGGGGAAACATGTGCCGATAAATTCATCTAAATTATCAAAATTCATCTCCGAGTCAAGTTTTCATAAAAAGAAAATTCTGGGCAATATCTGATTTTTTAAAATACTGCAGCAATAATTAGAGAGGGACTAATTCAATTGACTAATTGATGCAGTCTTGTACAACACTGAAATCAAATTATGTAAAAACAGAATTAGAATAAAACTAATTTTTCTATTTAATTGAATTTGATTGTTAGGTTGAAACACATGAATAATTATGGAACACCCTTAAATCCAATAATAATAATAATAAATAAATATTTTAATTTAAGATTATCCTATTCAGAGGATCTAATAAGGTCTTATCGATCTAAGAACTGATAAGGACTGATGATATCTGAAAGGAGACCTGAAATGGCATAAGAAAATAATGAAGTAAAATGATAATAGACAAAAATACTGAAAAAACTATAAATGTGTGTAAAATCATCATAGGCTTTTATTATATTATATATTTAAATTGTCGATAGATAAATAAGGGTATAATATATTAAATTTTATGGCTATATATTTTTATATACATCAAAAATAGGCAATTGTAAATGCTCTTAAAATTAATAATATATTTGATTTGAGGCTCTCTTCCACAATAATATAAACATGACTTTAGAACAGAGCATAAATTATTCAAAATATCTTAAAAATTTTTCAGGTATAGGCAAAATAAACATAAAATAAATAAACACATACATATACTTGTACAACACATATTTTTGTCAATATGTTTTTATTAAAAAAATTTTAATTATTTTGTCTTTAAAAATTGATTTTTAAGATTAAGTAAAAAACAGTGCATTTTTTAATATTTGTCTGTAAGTATGCATTGTATACGTATGTATACTATGTATACGACGTATACATTTTCGATATGTAATAGAAATGTAATGCATAGAAGCCTCAATAATACAATATTGTGTCGGTGATTTGTTTGACTTGTGGATGATTTTATTTAATCTTTTTTTTTTTTTTTTTTTTTTTTTTTTTTTTTTTTGTAAAATTAATGTTTTTGATAATAAAAAATTAAAAGTCATATCTTTAGAAGTAGTTATTTAACGCATGACTGCTGAAGTAAAAATTTCTAGCATTCTAATTAAAATATTTCATGTTTCATAAGACACGTGTAATGAGAAATTAAAAAAAGTATATTTTGTATACTTTTAAACTTTACCTCCTTTGATGTTATGTATAATAAAAGTTAGCATTACTTATAATTTTTAAAAAGGAAGTATTTGTTATTTTGCATCAAATAAATTTGTACGGCTTATTTTTATATAAAAAAAACATGTTTTCATCTCGTCGAACACTGCAATTTTTCTTGAAGTCTCTTTTTTGCCATCACCTCAAAGTTTAATAGAAAACATGATGGTAGATTTACATTTTTACCTTGGTAACAAACTCCAAAATAAACCAAATTTTATTTTCTGATCATAGAAAAAAACATTTTTTTCTCCATTTTTATCACAGAAACAAATTTCACCAATTCAAAAGTTGCTTCAACTTTTCTAAAGTTTCAGTGAGTTTAAATTATTTTTTAACTTATATTTCGAGATAAAAATGAGATGGCTTTCTCGGATTTTCGATTGTTAGCAACAAAAAAAACCTGAAACATTTCGAAACCCTTAGAAGAAATATTTCTAGAAAAGCCAAATAATCTCAAAAGTTCGTGTATGAAAAATAAAAAAAAAAACGTTACAAAATTATTTGCAACAATTGTAAAAAAAATTGTACAAAAGTTTATATTCAAATCTTAGACTACTGATTTTTATTGTCTTTTTTTATTTTGAAATTAAAAAGAAAATAGTAACCTGAAAATGAATATTTGTTTAGTTTTCATTGTATTTCTGATTAAAAATATTTTTATGATAATGAAGCAATAATGTTACATTTAATAATAAACACTATATTTTAAATTTTAATTTTTTAAATTCTTTTTTCAACAATTAAACTTGCATTTTATATATTTTTATTACAGAGTTTTTATGATGGAGTTTGTGTCAAATATTATAACTTTTTTTTTTTTTGTGTGAATATTATTATTTATTGATTATTTTTTTTTCGGTTTTTTTATATGTAACGTCTGAGTTCCGTATTTTGCTAAACAGTATTTATTTATTCTTTTAAAATCACTTTTAGACATTTTTGGTTGCTTTTTTAAAGTATATAATTGCTTTTAAAAGAAATCAATTATCATGTTTTATCAATTGCTATATTTGATGTATAAAAGTCTGAGATTTTTTCAAAGATAATGAGTAAAAAGTTTTAAAAATTTAAAAATATTTTTATATTTAAAACACATTTTAATTACTTAATATTAAAATTTTAGAAATATAAATTTTAAAATTTAAAAAAAATTAAAATACCTAAATTTTATAAAATATTTTGTTTAAAAATGCTTTTTAAAATAATTTTTTAATTTATTTTTAAAATTATATACTTTGTCTTAGTGTATTTTATAAATATATACAAGCTCATTGTGTTAAATATAAAAGTTTTCAGAAAAGAACAAAACAAAGAGAATTTTTTTTTAAATAATATATTAATGTTAGTTGCAGGCAACTTCCTTGTATACCACAATTATTTCGGAAGTTTATAAGTTGCAAAATTTATTCTAAAATCTTTCCGCGAGATTTTACTAAAATAATTATTTACAAAAATCTGGCTTACATGCAATTTAAAAGATGAAGTTCGAAATATGCATATAAAACCGAAGAATATTTTGTCAAAAGTAAAAATTCCGATTAATAAACCACTTTTAAATAAATCCATATGACATTCACATTAATATTTTTAATAGCGAAATAATTTCGTATTGGAAAGCAGAAACTAATATTTGTAATTACTTTTACTCCTTTAGCTATAATTAGTTGCCGAAAACATGACGCATGATAAAATTTTAAATTTGTTTAGTACATTCATAATTTTATAGTTTCATATTTAAATATAGCAATAAAATTTCAATAAAAAATTTATATTTTTATAGAAAATTTATCAGATGATTTAAAAGGCTTATAATTTAAAATTTGTTAATTGTGATTATCATAATAATATGCTAAATTGTACTTTGGAAATAAAAGTTGGATTTACTGTTTTACTTACAATGGTGGAAAAAATGTGTACACCTTTACAATTGTGTAATATTTTTCTGTATTTTTGTGTAGTATTTTTATTGTAATGCAATTTGTTGTACATTTTTCTCAGTTTTCCAAATTACAATAAGTTGTTTTTAAAATTGCAATAAAACTTAAAAACTATATAACAATAGACAATTAAGGTACATAGTAATAACGACATTATTTCAGCTTATTTTTTGAATCCATGACAGAATTATTACCACTTCCATTCGATCGTAACTAGCTAATCAGTTTTAATAACAACAAATATTACAAATATTATCTATTTCGTTACTGTTTATTCCTTTCCAAATATAATCAAAAATGAATTCAATTTCAAATACTGGGGACTAATATCAGAACATGAGATTAAAATTATGCTAAACAATTCACAATTTAAAGAAAATTAAAGAAATTAGGAAAATAAAAATATATGATAATTCAATAGCAAAAGTTCATAAAGACGAACATAACGACAAATTGGGTTTTAAAACACAGAAGTTTTAACAACAATTGACTAAAGGGGTGCAGAAAATTGGCTTAAAAATATACCATTTCAATTCGTAGAGACTTTAAGAATAGGCATCTGGAGATACACTGCTTCCATAAACCATTCCAATTAATATTCTACAGACACCACAAATGCAATGGAACAAATAGAATTTGTATTGGAAGGAAACAAAATGTAGAAAATCAGTTTATTTTATGAAAAGTGAGTTTCGAACAGAAATGCCTCAATATCAGACAATTAAAGTAATGAAGTTGCATATCCACATTTGGTGTAGAGTTTCTCTACATTTTTATTGAGGAGGAATTCTAAACTGAATTATTCACAATTGAAACGGGGATGCCTTCTTACGAAAATAAAATATTTCGATAAGAAAATTTAAAATATTTCGATAAGTTCACAATGTGCCACTTTATAAAGAAACAATGGCACTGAACAATTTGGCATGCCATAGATGAAAGTATTCAAATGAATTAGATAATCCTCAACCTGAAGCATAAATATGTACAGCATAAATAAAATAAGTTACTTAGAATAGCAAAAAGTATTACAAGAAAATTCTCACTGGAAATGTGATCGCTGCTTGGAATCTAATAATTTCTATATAGTTTTTTTTTTAAAGAGACTTGCTTGTTTGATATTGTAGGGATGATAGTATCATCAATCAAAAGGATGACTAAAACTACAGATATATTCATACTTTTTATTGATTTTATTTATATAAGTATTTTTTAATTTGTAAATTCTAAAAAAATACTAATCATTTGCATTATTTTCAAATAAAATTTTTTCACAGTGTATTCCCTATATTTTTTTTTTTGCTAACACTTTATAATACATTAATCAATAACACATAGCCATGTAAATTAAATTATTTGAGATAAAAAAAAAATACATTGCATACATTCATATATAATTCAATCATATTAAAAATTATAATATTAAAAACCCTGCTTAGAATTTAATTTCTTTTTATCGTTTAAGTAATACAAAACCTTTGGCTAATATTAAAGGATAGACAACTTCTCAATTTTACTCTATACTTAATGTAATGTACATAATTAAACAACGAAATTACGTTTTAATAAAGAAATTCAGTGTTGTGAATGTAAAGTCTAATTAAGTAAATTGGTTCTGCGCTATCATCTGATATTAATCAAAATGTCCTTAGATGTTAACCTTCGAAGTTATAAATTTATGTAGAAAATTAGATTAGATTGAGGAAATATCAGCTATAAAAGTGTACAGCGTCATCAATTTAATACTAAATGAACTTTTATTCAGTTAACTTAATTGAAAACACTTAAATGCTAGTTAATGGTATTCGACTGCAGTCAATAATGAAGTCGTACAGGTAAAATTTTAAAATTAAATCTTTAATCTTTCAGATCCATAAAATAATTATAGTATGCAAATGGAAAGGCCTCGTAGTAATTTGCTAGGGAGCATACATTTGAGAACCAGTTCCAACAATATATGTCCAATGGTCTAAATAGAGACGTAATTATAACAGTATAAAAACATAACTAAGACAGTAAAAAATATTCATAACCATTACAAAAAACAGATATTGAATTCTTAGAGGATTTGTACAATTGTATTCATTGAGGTTTGAACATGATGGAGTCAATTTGATCGTATGGCGCTGGTGCATCCTTTTTTTTTACAAAAAGTTTCTAATTCTCTTTTTCTAATTAACCCATTATTACGTTAATTAATTATAGGATCATATGGAGTTATATTTTTTGTGCCATCAATATATGTAAAAACTATATACAAATCATCTAAAAATTCAATATCTGTGGTTCGTAACTTTTTATCAATATATTAAATTGTCTTACTTATGGTTTTTATACTGTTATAATTACATCTTTGTTTAACCCATTGAACATACTTATATTGATAGAACTGGTAGAAAATAAAAACTGGTAGAAAATCAAAAGATTAACTATTTCTCATATATTTTGAGTGAAAATCACTTAATTCTATTATACGTCGCTAGGGGCGCTGAGGGGTTCTAGTGGTTAAATCACAACAGATTGCTATTGCGTGTAAAAGTAATTACAAGTCTACTTTCCTCTGTTCGAACTTAATATTTCTGCTCAAGGAAATACTATACATCTTGAATGTACACTTATTGCCAAAATGTCCACATTCATTCTACTGAGTCTTTTCTTCAGAAAGATGACAAATATTGCGTGTGGTGAAATGATGGCACATTTCATCTTATAGAAAGCTCTGCGTCAGCAATGACAACATTCAATGAAGACATCTGTCAAAAGACAAAATAGGAAATCAATTACAGTCTAGACTTTAGTTCAGCAACAACAGTAATACATGCTGAAATATGAAGAGGGTTTTTTTAAAACATTTAGTAATTTTTCGAATATGAGACGTAGATTACGTGGCAGTTATTTCAAACACTCTTAATATAAGGTCTTATATAGAATATATTTATAAAATGAGTTTTACAAATAAAATATGAATAATATATTAAGTTTTTGTGGATAGTTAAATGCGTAAACTTATATTTCAGATTTAAAAAAAAAAAAGGAAATGTATTCAGAAAAAGCTATTTTTTTATTTAATAAAGAACTTCAACATTGTAAAAATAAGAATTAAATCTAAGCCTTTGCTGTTTCTTTAACCTGACTAAATACTTTTAATTAATAGCTGCATACAGATATTTACCTTTAATTAACTGTCTCCTGTATTTTTTACATATATTTACAAAATAAAAAAAAAAAAGTACTAAGCTTGTTTTTGAAATAAGCTGTTTAAAATAGTTAACATTTACACATTTCCCACAGATCATTGATTTTCGCAGACGCTGTTTTTCTTTTGTATATGCAAATAAAATTAATTAAATTAAATGGTTTAGCTGATTTAATAAATTATTTAAATTAGTCTTGTTTTTTATCTAGTTTTGTGGAAAAAAAAAATGTGATAATACATTCTTTGTGCTTTGCTTTTTACACACACAAAGTATTAATTAAAAAAGGACAACTAAATTACGCAAATTTATAAAAGGCAATATGGACTATATATATATATTTTTTTTTTACATTGGTGGTTTCAGGTTCCAGTTACGCATACTATGAAACTCTCACCTACAGAAGATAAGATGGTGATGCTGTCTTCCAAGAAGACTTTTGGGGCAGATTTTACACGGTTGTATTTGAGTGTCAAATTGAAAAAAGCCAATAACAACGTTGCCAGACTATGGATACGAGTCATTAAATCTTCTTTTTCCAGCAGCAATGTAATGGAAGCTGCTATTGCACATTTGGGTAAAACAACCTGATTTCAGAAAATAAATTGGCGTTTTATAATCTTAATAATTGATATATTATGATATATTATTTATGTTTTATTTTTTATTATCATATTTTTAAATGTTTTTTTAAGTTCGTTAGTAATTTAACACTACATTGGACTTTTCAGGTGACGTTCCAAGATGACTTTATGGTTTCTTTTTAGATTAATTTCTTTGAAATATACATATTTGTCAATATACTTAATAAATTAAAATAAAAGTATGTTTATTTTAAGTTAAGTGATAAAAAATATAACAGTGAGATATGTGCTACGTTATTGAAATTATTTTACAGATCCCATGTTCTATATTAATTTTCTGCAAGTATTGATTTTGAAGCAAAACTATTTATCTAAAATATACATGCTTTCTACAGGTAAATAAAATATAATATCTAACACATATAATTAGAAGTTTCATAAAAAAAACCCAATAATTTGGAATATTAATAATAATTTTCTTTTTTTTTTTTTTTGCTTTTCTAGGTTTAAAGCCCAGAAGTTGGGAGTTTTTTTTTTTTTAAGATACCGTTTCAAACTGTTTTGTATGATCAGAATTATCTTCAAAAAATGTCTTTGGACGACCTTTCAAATCGTGGAAAACTTGTTCTGCACAAACAAATCGAATGGTGGGTTTTAATGTATTGCGACTTTTTTTAACAAAAATACTTTTCCTATACTACAATAATCCAATTTATTTTTACATACAAGAAATAATAATTTTTTTTTTTTTTTACTGAGATTAGCCATATTTTCAGAGCAGAATTATTTTTCGTTGCAATAAAATATTATAAAAAATATTTTATCATCAATTTTTTGCTGCCCTAGTTTTTAATTACGTCACAAAATTATTTCCGTTTCAGCGATATTAAATTGAATAAAAGAATAAAGAAAATAATAAATAAATAAAATAAAAGAATAATAGTTTTAGGATCCTAGTAACTGGTGATAATAAATGTTAGTAAATGATTTAATATTTTAAAAAGAAATCAATAACAATACAAAACTAACAATGTTTCAATAAAGATCAAATATGAATAATAATTTTCTTAACCAAATATTGTAAATGATATATCCTCAAAAAATTTAGAGGGATATGTTTAGAAATTAACTTCTTCTCTCTCTCTATTTCCCAGAAACACAGGTGAAATTTTTCAAAAGAAAATAATTTTTAGATTATTAATATTTTATCGTCATTTATTAAAACAAAAAAATCATATAAAAACTTCAAAATGCTGGAAGGATTTGAATCTCTGAAAGGAAAAACTGTTTCTACCAAACTTCTGACAGGAACACGTACGGCCTCATAAATTTGTCGATTTTCTGGGTCCTGTGTATTCCTACCCAAAATTCTGCCAGGCTTAAGGAATGCAGAAATTTATGGCACAAGAAATAAACAAACAAAAAAAAAAATCATGACATCAATTTTAGTTTTTGACTTTCTGCCAATTTTTCAAGCATTTTGTCCTACTGTGAATTTTTTTCCACACCTGAGCTCTGTTGCCCACTGACTGAACAAGTTACCATTGAGCTGTGATTCGAGTTATCAAAGATTATTAAATTATTTTAAAGATATATAACACGTTGCATTTTCTTAAAATCATAACTGTCTTCATTATTGTAATTATTATATGTCAAATAATAAATCAAATTAAAAACCATTGTAAATAAAAATAAAAATAATGCTTAATTTTCCATAGAAAAAAGGTGAGACATATTGGTGAAAGAATGGTATAAAGGTATAAGTAAAACAGAAAAAAATTTGAAATATTCAGCTATAACTGTCAATTAAATGGCACTGTTGATCTTATGCTATTAGTACTTCATTAAACAAGTGACAATATTTTTATGTTCTGAAGCATAAAATGGATCAAACTATAATCATTGCAGCAATTTCTAAACCATTGAGAAAAAAAAAAAGAAAAAAAAAAAAAAACAATTGCAATTAAATTTTTTTTTTAAAATTATTATTATTAATGTGCACTACATTTTATTATTATTCTTAGTTTATTAATGATGTTCATCAGTTTTATTGAAATAATAAATAATTACTGTTAGCCACATTAACAAGTTTAAATTATTACTTAAATAATTACACTTAAATATATTATTTACGATAAAAAAATCGGCAGTTTACACGTGGTCCATGACATGCACACATGGTCTATGCTGCACTTTTTACACGTGGTCCATAGCTGCACTGTTTACACATGGTCCATAGCTGCACTGTTTACATGATCCCCAGCATGGTCAGGCCTCGTTGGTCCATTTCTAACCACTTTTTTTTTTTTTTTTGACGTTATCCCATATGTGAGCAATCTGATATTCCGGGATGTCAAGAATGTCCCAAAAAGAGGATCCGGTCAATAATTCACTGAACTCATACCTTTCCTCCTGTTTCTATTACTGGTCGTTGCCCCGCACATAGAAACTATATTTTTCCTCCGGCATCGTATAGTCTCACATATGAATCTCACGTATGTCAATTTGTGTCTCCGATTCTCCAATTCTCGTCACTTGAGTTATCTCAATAATAAGGAATATTTTTTTCTTCCGTATTCTATCTCATTTTCTTCCTCTTGTCTTATCTGTTTCCAATGGAGAAGAAAATAAACCTGGTTATCTGACGTTCCGAAATGCTCCTGATTCGTATAACGTAAACCTTTCCTCCTGTTTGAATACCATATATTCTGCATTGTTTTCCCCAGAGTTGATTCTTCTTTCCTCTCCTAAATATTTCTTATTTTCTTCAAATAATTATAAAACATCAGAAATTCTCAAAGCATCTTCATGCAATATCTTCACTATCACAGCACGTACCTGGACAAAAGGCCATAAAATATCTTTATCCGCCCAAAGTCTAAGTGGAACACTAGCCAGCTTTGCTCCTACAGGAGGTCCATTAAAAATATTTTCACTGCTTAATTGTAACAAATCTTTCAGTATCACCGATTTTCGGAATACTGTAGTCTTAGCACCACTATCGATGATCCTTTGAAATTCTAAATCAAATCCCTTTAGATTCCAACTCCTAAATCAGTCCAATTCAATTTACTATTTGTTTCACCTTCCGGAATTTACTAATCAAAATAGCATTATGGCATTACTCATTTTAGTCCTGACATCATTCAAACCTTCTTCCTGAAAATTATTCATTTCTATTATTGCAACTCAAAGTACCGTATTCCATTTTGGACAAAATATTAGATTTAATTCTAATTTACGAAACTTCATTTCATGTTTTCGTATCTATGTTTTCACTCGTACTGTTACTCCCTCTCTAACCTTTCTCATTCCGCTAGCACTTTCAATAACTACAATTAATTATTTAATAAAATCTTCCTCAAATTCTGGAGATATTACAATGCAATTTTTAAATCACTTTTTTTTGCATTTGGAGTAAATTGTCCATCTAATTTACTAGCTAACTCAACTAAATCTTCCTTTTAAAACTGGCTAAAGATGTCATGAGGCTTTCATTATCAATTTAACCCAGTAACACCAAAATCAATGACAACAGCTAAAGTTTTAACTGAAAGATAATTAAATATTTATAACAAATTTTCTCTAAAAATTTTGTTTCCAAAAGCATACATATTAAAATCATTTATATATTGTATATATATATAGGTGGATAGCACTGAAGTACATGATATGACAAGTTGAATCTTTTGAAATTGACATCTCTTGGTATCTTTCAAATCAGTCGCAATTCGTGAATTAAATACGTACACTTTCTATTTAACTCCACTGTCAGAAATCCATTGGAGGAAAATCTCGGGATATTGGCTGCCACAGAAACATGAAAAGGAGGGAAATATATCTATCCACAACACTGCTGGATTAAGAAACAGTTGACAAAAAACCTCACAAATGGGGGCAACACCATCTGTCATCCACAATAGAGTAGTAGGGTTGCCTGCACCTATAGAGTAAGCATTTAAGCGGAAAATTGCATCTGAATTCAAAAATGCCTTCAAACGTCAGGTTCAACAGATACATCTTGCCATAGTACGTGCTTCAATGCTGTTCTCCATCTGCTGCATGCAAAGTGTCATTGTTTGTAAAAGGAGTTCCACGTGAAAAATTTGTGAAACACAATAAAATGTTTTTTTTTCTGTTGCTTCGCTGTAATTATTGGTTATTTTCCTTTTGTTTTTAATCATTCTAGTGCCAGCGATTTTCAGGCTACAGGTATGTTTTTATGAGGATCACATTACAATGGATATCACGATCCATTCCATTATAGAGATCACATTCTAATGGACATCACAATCCATTCCATTATGGAGACATTCAGATGGAGAACACTTACCGTTCATTATGGACATCACATTGCAGTAAAAAGTAAGTGTTGTCATTTGAAATTTTCGAAATTTTTACTGTAACCGCAACTATTAGTGTTTAACTTTTGTTTTTCATAAGACTCTTGAGCGCAAATTACAACCTTACACAATTTTATTCAGCTTTTTGTGAATGGTATGAGAGTTTGATAGCAGGGGACTCCTACAACGAAAAAAGTTTTTTCATAATCATCCTGCATATATTATACAACAACAATTACTAATTTTTTTCATGAAACGTAAACAAAGGCTAAGTATTAGATATTTTTTGCACATTAATAGTATAAAAATTTAAATCAACATAATATTATCCCCTTTTTACATCTAAAGTTTAACGTGTTCCCAAAGAAAAAAATTAAACAGCATTCCTTACCAATTAATGACCCCCCCCCATAAAACATTCACTGTACTTTATACTGCAGTAACTTTTTAACGCCTTTCACCCTAGGATATGCTTTCACAGTACCAGCATCATGGGATCGTTTTACTCTTCAGTATCTCTAGAAAATTCTTTTTACTAATCCTATGGACTATGCCACTTATTTTTGAATGACATTGATTTCCTTTGTTGAAGGAAATATAGCTATGATTATCAATATTTACGGGTATTAATTTTTTTATTAGAAACTTAGTTTACAGTTAGTTACAGTTAAATATTTTTATCTATATCTAAAAGTCTCTTGTCCCCACATGATCCACATCTTTCCAGCACCGTCCATCCTCTGCTTACGTTTTACCAACCTTTTTCTAGCCCAATTTCTCTCCTTCGAATGTGAGCAATCTGATATCTACTAGGGTTCCAAGCATTTCACCAATTGGCATGGTCTTTAACAGTTCACTAAACTTCACTGTTATCAAAATTGTTAATTATAAAAACTCAATGTAGAGAGCTTGGAGTGGCCAACAGGTTAATAACTCTTGCTTAATTCCAAACAATTGTAGACAACCAATAGAAATGTCTTGTGTTTATAGACATAACACAAGACATAGACATAGACATAGAGACATTTATACACATAAACATTGAAATAGAGACATTGAGACATAGAGACATTTATAGACATATAGACATTGAATATACAAGACAGAAAGTTCAGGATTCTATTTATTAGATATATATCTTCAAAATAAAGAAATTGCTGCAATTTTTAACAAGAACACGAATATTATTATCAATAGTTTTAATATTCAAGAAATTGAAACGAATATTTATTAGCAAAACAAGTGAAAAGATAAATTTTAAAAACATGATGAATGATATTTAATGAAGGAAAAGTGTCTAAAATGACGGTAATCTCATAAACATATAATGATGAATAAGATGTGAAAGGCTTACAGAAAACTCCTTTGAAAAGGGCGACATCGTATATTTTACATTAATTTGATTGATAGTGAAAACAATAATTTATAAATTTTTAGAAAATTTCATATTTATTGAACCTCATATGAATAATATAGTATGAAAATATTCATTAAACTAATATTTATATAGTAAAGATCCTATTTTCACATTATTATAAACTTTTTGTGGCACATGATATCTTTATAACTTGCAGCAATATAAAAATATTGAAAACCATTATAACAATTTAATTAAAAACTTCAAATTCTTTATTCTCCAGCACTAATATTTATTTAAAACTCTTTACAAGTGAAAAAAAAAAAATGTTCGAAGACACCTATTCTATTTTTCGCGATTGATATAATAATGGTGATAATAAATGATTTAATGATTTACTTTATGAACCTATTTCAGTAAATAGGCATTTTTACTCATAAAATATATGGACATTGTTGTGATGAGACTGGATCACTTTCAATGTTTCTTATTTGTTTATTTTTTTTTTCTTTTACAAGCTATTCTTATTGATTTACCTAAATTACTTTCCACGTAATATCTTTTTATTCAATTTCTTACTCGTGATTTTTTCAATCGTTTTCAATTGTTTGGAATTCTATAACTTTTATTTTACTTAAATTTTTTTTTTTATTTCTTTTCACGTAATTTTATTAAAATTTTTGGAATTCTATAGTTTTTTTAAATTTTTTTTACTTCCTTTTCATAAAATCGTTTGGAATTTATTTATTTGCTTTTTTTGTTTTGAACTATAACTGATGAATATAATTTATTGCCTGAATATAAATATTTTATTCATACGTGTTTTTTGTTTGCTTGGTTGTTTAAGTTTGCTGTTATGAGTTTTACATTTAAATTAAATTCTGTTTTATGGGAACCTCTATTAAATTTATATAGCCCGGCCTATTAAATTTTTTATTTTAAATATTTTTGGCCACTTTACATGCTGTAATTTAAAATTTGAAAACTTTAAGCATATTGATACAATTTACAGCAGTTGAGAGTTGCAGGCCTATTTATTGACCATCATATTTTAGACTTTTCTTAAAGCACATTTCTTTCTTAAATTATTTTTAGGTTTAACACTGTTGAGGAATTTTGCACATTTTAAACTTGATTTAGCGGTATTTATTTCGATATTTATTTTAATATAGCTGAGAACACCTTTTTTTAAGCTGTGTGTTCGTAAATGTCAATAAATAATTTATTGTTTAAAAACTTTATTTTTGTTACTCTTTTTCCACTGCTATCCAGAAATTAATTAACTATGTTTTTCAATCATTTATAAATGAATTATTATTATTTGTCTGCAGTGAAATAAATTTAATATTTATTTTCAGAAACTGGAAATTTTCAGCATTTTTAAAAAATCAATTTGTCGAATGGATTTAAAAACTAGTTGTATTCATTATTTCCCTTTGGGAAAATTCTTTTGAAGTACACCTAAACTTTTTAAAGTTTACTAATATTATTTTTTGCACCTCCGACCTGACGTCTGATTTAGCTTATTAATCGAATGTATTAGCTTCCAGTGTTTACTACTTTGAAGTCATATCATAGCTTTCAGAGACGAAAAGGGACAAAGCTCAAACATCAGAATCATAAATTTCCAGGAATGTTTTATGTAGTTATTTATTTTTTTTAAAAAAAACTCAGGTATCACATACAAGACATAAGGACATATATTTGCATAATAATACTGTAAGCCTTTTACTCTTATACGTATAACTGTCCTGTTGCTATCTTCAAATAAGGCAATGCTAAATGATTATAAGCATGTTGCATGTTTTATTTAATGTTTTTTTTGTAGGAATGTAAAGTGTACATTTTTCTTTGTTTCATAATATAAGATTCATCATATATAAGAAGAAAGAAAGCTCAAACATCAGAATCACGAATTTCCAGGAATGGTTTATTTAAGAAAAGACATCTAGACATTTGCATGATAATAATGTATGTCTATTATTATTATTCGTTTAGCTGTCCTGTTTCTACCTTTTAATACAAGTTTATAATCAGGTTGCATGTTTTATTTAATGTTTTATTTGTAGAAGTGTTAAGTGAAATTTTTCTTTGTTCAATATAATTCAATTTGCATTCTAACGGAGCATGCTACCAACGTGCAGGAAATTCCATAGAAAATTAAATAGGGTCAATATAATGACATTAGATTAATTAAACAGCTTATAAGTGGACATAGAAAGCATTAATTTTGTAATGTTCAAATGCTTTGTAATTTAAATTTTTTTAAAATGCAATTGAATAATTTAAAATTAAATTACATTATATATTGTTTTATATTTATTCTGTTGTTGCGACAAATAACTTCTTTGGATGTTGCAATTAACTGAGAAAAGTATGTATAGATTTCTAGAAAATATTTTTACAGTGAATTAGAAATGACTTAAAAGAAGTTAAGTAAATAGTTATTTTTTGCACATAATAATTTTCGTTAATTAACCAAATAATTTTATAGTCCGTTATGTAATTACACAAACAGGGTTATACAATTTGTAAGTAAAATATATTAGAAAATTAAAAATGATGCACTGTTGAATTCATAATGAGTTATTCATTTTATAAACATCCTATAAATAAAAGAAACCATAATTTACATCATTAAAAATATTCTCATATACATGGGGAATAGCATTATAAATAAATATTCGCCTGAAAACTTTTCAGACAGCAAACTCATTAAAAAGCAATCTACTTTAAAAATAAATTTATTAAATAATTAATTTTTGTAAGTTTGTCGTGGAAAATATGCATACCTCTATAAAAAGAAAAATATTTTTCATTTAAAAATTAGCTTTTCAGAGATGATTCTAAAAGTACATTTATTCATTAACTAAATATTTTTTTGCAGTAAAAATAACTATACAAAATCAAATATCTCTTGCATTAGTTTCTATTATGTTTGCAAAATTTATTAGATTTCTTTTAAGCATATGAAAGGATTTGCAAGTTATTAAAATCCAAGAACATATATGCACAATTAATGATCTACAAAAAATTGATACCGATAAATCTTTTTAATTACTTTTAGAAAATCATATACAGAAAAGTATTTTAATTCAACAAACTTTGTTATTAGGAATTTTTAAGAGCAATGCAAAGTTGGGATTCCTTTATTTTTTGTAACTTTTTAATTAATTTATTCTACATGGAAAGAAAATTACTAATATAACTTTTTTTTTTTATTTATTTTTATATAAATTTATTTATACTGGGAAAGTTAATTTATTTTTAAAGTTTATAACTATTCACCTATAAAAAATTGATATGAAATAGATTTTATAATGTATATCCTTCAGTATTTAAATGCCTTTTTCTGTATCACCGGCAAGCTTCGAGCTCCACTAATGTATGGTGCATTATGCCCAGCAAAAACACAGGATTATGGCATTGGCTTTTGTGTAGAATCACATATAACAAGCTGTTCTATACGTGAATAATTTATTATGTATTATAAAATTGGCTTAAAAATTAAAATGTATTATAAAATTAAAATCGTGATTTGATCTCGATTTCAAATACGTACAGCTACAAGCGCTATGCATATTTTTTGGAAAACTATATATAAAGAAGTACATACCATGTATTATTTTCGAAGCAAATGTAATAATGATTTAAATATTTCATATCAAAATTAAAGATGTCTTAGAAGTAGCTCTCAATTATAAAACAAAAAAAAAAATATTGCTTTATTAATTTACTTGAACAGGAAATTCATTCATAAATAATAAGGTTATTTTAATTTAACTGTGCAGTTTCTAAATTATTAATAATAATAACAAATCATAAATTTATTAATGATGAATTCTTATTCCTCCTCTTTTATTAATATTAAAAAAAGAATATATATATATATATAGATCTACGCATAACTTATAAATAAATAAAGTAGGGGAATATGATTTAGATACGGAAATTGATATTAAATTAATGTACACATATAATAGCATTACTGTATAATAAATATTTTATTCATGAATAATGAAAAAGTAGTATGATTAATAGGAGCATTTAGGATAATTTTTTAATTTGTAAGTCTTTTATGAAGAAGTTAATTTGTCTTAAAATTGAAATTTATCTAATCATATATAAAGACAGATTGAGAAATTTAATGAATTTTTGGCAAACATAATTTGTCAATTTTAAACCATTACATATTTAAATTTTAATAACTTTACAATATTTTTTTATGGTAAACAAAATACTTTCTTTTATTTCTTTTTCTTTTTTTTAGTTTGTACATTAATTATTGAGTGAAACTCGTTTCATTTTAATTAGGTATATAAACACAAAATTCAACTCAATCATAAGTTTGCGTTGAAATAAAAATTGTATCAGTCAATTAATGACAGGGTTTAGATTAATGTTAATGTAGTATTTACAAAATCGATGTTCAAAGTTTCAATGGTAAGTTAGTAATATTTTATTTTTCTCTTCAAAAATTTCCTTTAATTGTTTTGATATTTATATGATTCTAAAAGCCTCAAGCATATACAGTCGATCTCAAAATACAAAATATATATTTATGTTATATCTTCTGATTATTTATATTTTAGATTTATATTTGAATTAATAATTAATGAAACAAATGTAAACTTGGATAAAAATTGTTTAATAATTAATTCACATTATTACTTTTAAATATGCACTGTCAAATATGTAAAAGAAATATTTTATGCTTAATTACGAGATTTATAATGAAAAATATTGAAATAAGCCATTAAATTTATGGTTTTTAGCTGGTATGTTAGTGATACATAAAAAATTCTAGTTTAATTGCTGTAAGATTGCTGTTATATGACGTCTGTAATATAAAAGTGTTCATTTTTTGCGATTATTTTTATAAACAAGTTTTCTCTTAAATATGACCAAAAATTTAAGTATTTCAGTATATTGTAACACATATACTAAAGATTCTCATTAAGAGTTTACAGAAATTGGCTTCCACAATGAAGTATATTTTTCGAAAAATATAGTCATATGTTTTATTACCAAGGAAAATATACACAATATCCAAGGTCAGTCACATTACACAAAAATGATGTCGAAATTAATTTATCTTTATTATTTCAAGAAGCATTTGTTAAATAATGAAAATTAATAAAATCGCAATATCTATCATTTAAAAGTGATTAATTAACTTAAGTAGACTTTTGAGATCTGAAAAAAACTCAAATATTATTAAAATTTTGTGTAAATTTATTTCATTATTTTATCATTTAGAAATGAAACCTATATCATTATAAATGTAATAAAAATAATTAAAAATTTAAATGTATGAGAGATAATTTAAAAGTAATACCCTATTTTAAAATTCAGAAGATTCACCATTCTTTTTTTGTTGTATGATGAATATCCTATTTTTTCAGTAAATGGTTTTAAGGAGGATAATCAAATATTAAGATTTCAACAATTGTAACTCCGCCAAGAATAATTTACTTTATTAATTTCAATAAACTGCAATTGCTATTATTTATTATGAGCAAGATTCATTATCTTTATATTTTATCTCTAATTTGGAGTTAAAAATTTTAATGAATTAGATAAGGGGATCGAATGGCTTTTTGAAAATAAACAGTTTTCAACAACATCAACAGTAACCACGAACAAAAACACGTATAAATATTAAAATTTAAGAATTGAAACAAATTCTTGAATTTTATAATTGCAAAAAACACCGTTTCTATGAATGTATATTATAATCAAAATTCATATTTCTGTTGTGCAAACATTTTAGGTGGCTATCTAAAATATTTTTATCTGTTGTGTGTTCTACCCCAATTGTTTTTCCAACTGAAGATGCTTAATAGAAAATGCAAATAAATGAAATATAAGTTGAAATTAATTTAAAAACCTCTTGGTTTTTTTCAATCATGGGAGACAAATTGTCTGTCAAGAAGCCCACAATATTACCATCATTCATAGTTTTAATTTATGTTTTGTTTACTTTTCAACTCTCATCACTTTAGGAGGTTCTCTGAAATATCTTGGTATTCATAGAACCGCCAAAACACTGAATAATTTTCTTTGATTACCACAAGATAATTTCCTTTACAGTTTTAGCTGAGAGGGCTAAATAATTTTTTATTCTAAAATATATATATATATATATATATTTATCGTTTAATACAAATTAAGAAAATTTTATGCGTAATTTTTTTTTTTTTTTTTAAATTCGCTATCAATAAGATATTTTACTAGTACCGGAAATAAGAAGTGATACTTGACGTGGATTTCGTCTAAGATTAAAACTTATGTATTCTGAAATTGTATTTTGTTCCATAATTCTTCAATAGACAATTAGGGATATATATAACATCTAACAATTAGGTGACTTTTCACTAAAATCTAAATGGTTTTCATGAAGTAGTCTCTACTTTTAAATTAATCACATCGGGACAATACTTTTAGTATTTTTAAATACTAATATTTTCTCGCGAAACTTTAAAATCTCGGGTATAGATATATCTTTTATAACATTCTTTATTCTTTTTTTTAATAATCAGAATCATAAATTTTACAACTTATGGTCACCATGCCTAAATTATATGGAACAGGCTTTATGAAAATTAGAAAATGTAATGATATTAGTTGTTAATGTAGGGCAAATTTATTTTGTTCTATTGTACGATTCTCAATATGCGCTTTTCGCTTGACATAATTTTCATTCGCGCTAAAATACAAAAGTTAATTAATTCATGTTATGCTACAGCTCTATTATAATTCATGTTATGAATTGAGTTTTTAATTAGTCTGCTTTATGCGTTAGAATAAATGTGCTACATTTTAATATGAGTGCATTGTAAGTTGCTAATGCGCCAAAAGAAATACCCCCCTCCCCCTAAAAAAAAAAAAAGGTTTGACGTGCTAACAGAGGATGAAAACAATGCGAAAATTACGGATACGATGTAGTGTAAAAATGTCATTGATGTTTGTTCTTTCATTTCATTTTTCGCGAGCTACGGAATTTCTAAGTTATAATTTGACATTTATATTGAAATATTGTTATCATGGTAGTTCTTTTTAAATCCACTTTAAGACGATTATTTTAAATTAAACCCAAATGAATCATTCAGAACATGTAAATAATACTTGTCATTCATCTGTGAATATACTATTGAAATTTGTAAAATTAACCACTGTTAAATGAATATAGAAATCCTGAAAGATATTGTTTAGATTATAATAAGAATCAGTTTTATTTTTATTTTTCGATTTAAATGAGCTCATTTGCCACTAGAATGAAAGAAAATGTTCAACTTTACATACGCATTTATGCTTAATATACATTGACAATCTATACCATCATGTATGGGACGAAGTGATTTGCAGCACCAGTCAATTTTCAATTGACTTATCCTCCTTCCAGGAATAACAATTTGAGGTGTTCGAATCCTCCTCTTCAAGGTCAATGAAGTAATTTATTGTTTAAAGGCATATTTCACAGACATGAAGATCCTTGTTTGAATTTGTATATCATATTTCGAATCCGAACGTACTAACTGCCAGACAACAACAGCCCAAGAAGTAGTCTTAAAGGAGAATATCAAGCGTATATAAAGCACGAGATTATTTCGTTTCTTTCATTGTGAAGAAAACCAGTCTTGATTCTCAAACAGTAGTTTCATGCTGAAACAGATGTTTGAAATATGCAGGATAAATGTTGAATGAGCGCGCAGCGATGAACTCATTATTTCAGGAATAATGGCGGTTTATTCAAGTTAAAAGTTAACGAAACAAACTCATGTGTCATTAAAACAATTTACTTCATCTCGTACGTACGCTTCCAGCGTGACATAACTAGCAATTATAATAAGCACATTTTTCTTTGGCTCGTTGAATAACCAGAGTAGCCAGTTTTTACCAATAGCTTTACATCAGTCCTGCTAATCTAAATTTTTACATTAACAAATTTATTAATACTTTTATAATTAATTAAATGCTATTTTCTTTTTACTAATAAAACTATATTGTAATGAGTAATTTAAACAATATATAAATAAATTATCGTTACTGAAAACTCTTAGTTAAGTATCCATTTTCTCTATCTCAAAACTATTTCATGAAAAAAACTATCAGATATATTTCAGATATCTGCTTTTTGAATTGAGGGATACAACTTTTTTTTTTCCATCTTAAAGTAAAACGACAATATTGATTTTTGTAATATATCTCACCAGTTTTGATAGTAAATACATAAGTATAAATTGCTTCAATATCCCAGACCAGACAACTTTCCACTTTCAAAAGGATATTAAATTCATAATTGGATACCTGTATGGTATAATAAGAAATTCATTTTATCTTAGGATTATTCTTGTAAGAAATACATATTTCATATAATATTATTCTCTTGGAAGATGGGAAAAAATATTTCCAGCCATGTTTATTGGAGTTTAGTCCGATAGAATGTCAGTACTAAAACACAAGTTTGGCTTTTCTCTGGCCCTCGTAAAAAGTGGATCCATCGCTTCAAGAGATTTTATTGTACTCGTTAATTTTATTTCACATTCTGCAGTTGATTGGTCGATGTTAAGGAAGCAGTAATTGGCCACAATCTTAAACAACACTCGATTTATTTCAAACAAAGAATAATTCGTTCATTTTTTTTAGCTTTGTGGCAATCGATAGTAGACATGGATGCCGGTCATGCCATCTGTGTTTGAAAAAAAATTACCAAATCAAACTATTATTATTTCTTATAATATGAATAATTGCTTAATATTTTATGTAATCTAATAAATAGTTGTAGTTTTGTTAGTATATTTAAAATTTATGGAAGTTATATATATATTTTATTTATAGAAGAATTTTCTGAAAAAGCAATTTTTGGTCTAAAATTTCAGAAATAATTTCTGTATCTTTAGCAATAATTTCTGTATCCTCATCTAATTTCTGAAATCATTTCATTATCTTTATCATCTAATTTCAATATCTTCATGATCCAATTTCAAAAATAATTTCAATATCTTCATCATCTAATTTCAGAAATAATTTCAATAATTTACTTTCAATTAAAATTTTATAGAACCTAACTTTATTTAAAGTATTCTCACAATTTTAGTTTTATTAACATTAACATCATAATGACATTTTAATTTTAGCTAGTATTAATTTAATATTTATTATTAATAATGAATATAAATTTATTAATTATTCAACATTTTAAATTATTTTGAAACAATATTTATGACATAATTACAATGAAACAGTGGTTTTGAGTCTTGTACTGAACATGAACTTTAAAAATTTGTAAACCTACATGTTTGAAAAAGTAATAATTAATTAATTATTTTGTTTAAATGAATATTTAATCCAATATCAATTATTTGTAATATTTCTTTTATATAAATATGGACATGAGACATTTAATATTTATATGAATCTGCGTTGTGTATTCAAAATTTGTATACATAATTTTTTATTTTATTACAAATATACAAATAAGGAATATACAAATGTTGGTGAATGTATTATGATTTAATAACGTTTTTATTGACATAAATACCATTTTTCAAGATTTCTTTGTTTTTAGATGATTTCGAAATTTTCTTGTTATTATAATATAAATGTATGATGAAATAAATATTTTAATTGTTTTGCATGCAGAAATTAAATTTAAGTTGTATTTCTTTTATTTTAATATGCTTAAAAATATATATTTTTAATTCTGACGAAAGTTTACTTTGAGACGAGATTAAATTGATCTTTATTTTAATGTCTGGAATCATTACTGAAGCCTTAGCAAATGTCTAGGATTTAAATGAGTTTAAGAAATATTTTTAACTTTTTATTTGTATGATGTTTAAATATATGGTAACTTAAAAAAATGCTTTTGGAATATATTCTAGTGAAATGATTATAAATATTTTAATTAAATATTGATATTTTTTTCTAAGAAAATAATTTTTCTTTTCAAATATTCAACATTTAAGTTTGTTGAAGTTTGAAAAGAAAATTTTGTTTGTTAAGTTTGTTAATATAACAATCATATTATATTTTCATCCTCATGTATTGAATTAATTAACTATGATTTAGAAACATACATTGATGGCATTTGCCTAACTTTTTCTTTCACATTAATTACAGTAAATTGACTAACATTTTAAAATATGGAATTATTTTAAAACAATTTCCCCAATTTTAACTATATGTTTATGTAAGAAAAACAAATTAATAAAATTATAGTATAGAGTTTAAATATTCTATTTATAGTATATGGTACTGAGAAAATACTCTAACATGTAATCATCATATTCTTATAAATTAATCATTATAACCACCATTATATATTGTTTGGTTTATTACAGAAAAATATTAATCAATTTGAAGTGAAAACAAGGTTTTATGATATATTCAACTCAGTCGAAAATGATGTTATCTCATAAAAATTTTGAAATTCTCAGTTTTGGCATATTTTGTCATTTTTTTTTTTTTTTTTATTTATAGGCATACTCGATGTTACAAATGCATCCAATGTACTTACCTTTATTTCAAGAGTTAAAAACAACTATTGTGTTACACTCATAATAATTAAATAACAATCATATTATAGATGGAACTCATATTACACTCATAATAATTAAATAACAATCACACTATAGATGAAACTCATATTACACTCATAAAAATAACTCTTTTTAATTATATGTTCTAGACACATATTTTTAATGTCTAGTGCTACTAAATATGCTTGGAGCTACGATGAACACTAACAAATATATATTCCAGAAATAGTTGCTTTGTATAATCAGTTAATTTGATGGTGTAAATATATATACCTTCTCTTATATCTAAAACCTAACAGTAAAATAAAAATTTATTATTTAAAATTAAGTATTAAAGTAACAAATCAAATGAAAGAACATGATTTGTGAATAAAATAAATATTCTTATATATATCGAGATTAAATTTATTTAAATGCGAAATTATGAATTGATATAAGAAAAAAAAATTTAGTAAATTTAATTATATAAATACAGTTAATAATCATTTGCCTATAAGGAATCTAACATTAGCAGAATTTCTCTTTAGTGTTCAATACATATTAACTGCTACTGCAGAGAGCTAATTATTGTTAACTTTCGAATTGGAAATTCTCTTAATTCATTTTCCCCCTAATGTAATGGAAAATTTAGAATTCAATAGTACGACAATTGTTAGATTTTTAATATATATGGACCTTTCTACTCTCCTGAAAGTAGATAAAAAGAAGAAGATATCATTCTCAATAACATAACAATACCTTAAAAAACCCTCCCATTTACATCCAAAATTTGTAAATTAATATACATGTAGACTTCTGTCCTAGTCTAACAAATTTATCACGGCCGAGTCCCCACTTTTGTAGGGTGGGGCTGTTGTGCCTAGGAGTTGATTTAAGAATATGAAGAAACAGGTGTTTCTTTTAAGGCCAAAGGCCATTTAATTAAGCACAATATTATTTTACAGATGTATTTACATTGATTATTAAATCATTACAAACATCGCATTACAACTGTCCTGTTAGTTACCGGTCTCACTTCTTCTCTCATCTACGGGGATCTGTTCCTTTCTCCTGGGGTCAGAGTTCAGAGTTGAATACTCCCCATATGGTAAAAAGTCCCTGTCAAAGACATAACTCATAATGTGTCGCCGTCTGCTGATTAGCAAACAAATACATTTTACAGATATATATATATATATTTGTATGTTTGTGCATATTGGTACATGAATTGCGTACAGTTACATGAATTATTTCAACTTTTTCTATGTATTTTAAATATTTTATTTTAATAAGCTGCTCAAAATAATTATGGAATAATATGATTTTGAATATTGCAAAAATGAAAAAAATATTACTTGGACACAAATTATTGCATACAAGGTATAGATTTTCACATGTCTGAAAAATTTGATTCACACCATTGATATGTGGAATAAATGAAGTGATTTTTGGGGACTAGCATCTCTTCTGTTGAATGTCCCATTCAAGCGGAATAAGCATTCCTAGTGCTGAATTGTTACTGGAAGAGTTGTTACTGGGTTACTGTTGATAAGAGAGTAACATTTCTTCCCCGTACAAGGTATCAAATAGTATATTCCTATCTGAGAAATACAATGGTCAAACGATTCTTTTTTTTTTTTTTTTAAAGAAAACAGTAACTTAGCCGAGCATTATGTGAACTTGAGTATCTTCAAGTTTATATCAGCAGAAAAGATCAAGTTCAATCATATTGCTCCCATTTCTTTCATAGGAGAGCAATTTTAATATAACTTGTCATAACATTTGTAAAGATCTCGCATGGACAGTCAGGTTGCTTGATTGGGTTTCATTATGACATGAAAATATGTGGCAATTATTGATAAAAGTCCTCCTGGAAGACGATTTATGTCCTCAGTGGTAAGCTTATCGTGGTATACAAAAACAGGAAACAGTTGCAGAGTTAAAGGTTTCAAACTAATAAGCAAAGTTTAAAAATACTTATAAAGAATAAGTTTTTTTGATGGCAGATGATTTGCCAGATTCCTTCCAGTAAAACAAATACCGGATACAGAAAATACTGGGTAAATACGCCTGAAAGTTCTCCTGATAGGCATAATCTTTTCTTCATTAACCATTTATATGCACTTTGTGGTAAGCTTAACTAACACGTAGTCCATTATCTGTTTACTGAGAAACTAATAATAAATCCCTCTTGTATAATTCTATCAATAATAAATTATCTGTGCATTTACTGTATACTGCACGCAGTTAAGTAAAACATCTAAAATGATTGCCAATCATTAAATATCTTATTAATGAACACTGTTTCATAAAACGTTAAAATAATATTACTTTTCAGCACTAAAAGCATTTAGCTTTAGTTCTGCATTAGAATTTAGTCTTAATTCTAAAAGGTTTTAGATTTAAAAAAAGAAAATTAATCCTATTTATTTACTGTTCATATAATCAATATAACATCTGACATTTGACGAAAGCAAGAATTATGAATTAGAACAAATGTTGTCTAAAAGAAGTGCTTTAATGAATTCGATTTGTTTAAATGGATATCGTCTGAAAAAAGAAACATTTTTGGAAAATGGTAAAACCAATTTTTATATGATGAGGGAAGTTAAATAAATCTTTATAAATTCGATTTTCATTGAAAAGCTCTGCAATGTCAATGCGGAGTATTCATTAAAACTTTTGAAGTTGGCTCATTGACTATGAAGCCAATTGGCAATTTACCAATTTGGCCAATTTCACAAATAAATTAAGAATTTAAAATAATTTTGGTCTCCGATGCCCTCACAATTTGAAAAAAATGCTCCAGATCTCTTGGCAGTTCACTTCTTTGCTATTTTTCCTAAAATCAAATGAAGAATATTTTCAGCTTAAGGAATTGTCGCAATTATTTCTGGAATTATCTCTGGAACCTCTCCGGCTGAAAGGTAGAAATATTTGGTGTCTCCAAACATGTTGTGCTTCGAAAATTCTCGCATTACATAAGAAGCATATCGCGTTAACTATCATATCTCTTTTCAACAATAGGCTTCAAGCTTCATTCTGTGCTAAAAATAAAATGAAATAATACTTTTGCAGTAAAAATATACATTTGCATGGCCTTTTATTTTAAACATATAAAATTATATAGATATGAAATAAAAAAATTTCTTCTCTAATATATTTAAAATATATTGTAGTTTAATGCATACCAGCAGGAATGCAGGGGTGTTGTACAAGTTAAGTTTAAAATAATAACTGCAATAAGTTTTTACGTTCTGTAGAGAAAATATTTCAAAATCACAAAATTCTAATTTAGAAAAATATTAAAAGAAAATTTATTATAATATATATTTTAACTGGGTTTGTTTACCTCATGCGACTACGCAATCAAAAATTTGAAAAAAAGAGTTGATAAACATTAATATTCCAACTTAAAAGTTATAGTGCAAAAATTAACTAAACTAAGTAAAATCATTAAATCAGAAATATAAAAGATAAATTCTGTGAATATTAATTAAGCATTAAATAAATAATCACGTTGATTGAAATTAAAATAATAAATAATTAGTGAATACATTAAAATATTAAATTAAATAATCAATAAAATATGATAATAATATATTCATATGAACAAATTTTATATTTCAAAAAATAAATGTTAGAAAGGATCTTTGAATTGAATTATAAATAAAATATTGCAAAAGAGAAGACTTTTAATAAAAGTTAATTTTAAGATTTTTATTAGAAAAAAAAATGAAAAATACTGTCTCATTATTAAAATAATGGATTTTAAGAAAGTGATTTACTTAAAATTAAATTAGAAAGTGATTTACTTAAAATTAAATTAGAAAGTGAATTACAAATTAATTTCAAAACATAAATATTTAAAAATGCCCCAAGATAATATGGTAATTTGGTACATTACATCGTAATTGTTAAATTGTGTTTATTTCAATATAATAGCCTTTATTAATTCCACTTAAACACAATTTTATACTTAAGTTATTTTAATCGGAAATTGAAAATTACCTTATTAAAAAATAAAACTGCTAAATAGTTTGTCTTTTATTAAATTTTTTTCTAAAAAACCCAAAAATGATTTTGGTTAAAATTCCCGTAAGTTGTAAGATTATTATTTCCATAAATAGAATATTTTATTTAAAATAAGTTTTTTAATTAACCACACTCTACACACACAGACACACCCACACAAACAAACATAAAAAATAACATAATAAACATAACACAAACATAATAAAAGTAGTAATTATCAGTAAATACCGCCGCTGGTTTTTAACTGAACTTTTAACTAATAATTTTAATGCAAACATCTCTTTTAAGCATTTTATATATATATATATATAAAATGAATATTATATATATATATATATATATAATATATATATATATATATATATATATGAATATATATATATATATATATATATATATATATATAATGCTTAAAAGAGATGTTTGCATTAAAATTATTAGTTAAAAGTGTTCAGTTAAAAACCAGCGGCGGTATTTACTGATAATTACTACTTTTATTACCTTAAAAAATTTCAGACGTCTACAAAAGTACTATAATTTTATCAGACTGTCTCATAATGCATGTTAACCATTTATCGCTTACTTAATTACAGGGGATTGTCGTTAAAGATTATATTGACTCTAAATAGTAAATATGGAATAAAAAAATATAATTGCGAAATTGTTTTTTTTTTAAATAATAATTTTCATTAATTTTATCGTTCACAAATGTCTTGTAATAAAATCACTGAAATGTTTTTTTTTTTTCCTTCTTTAATCTTAACAAGATGGTGGAAAAATAATAATCTATTAAATGAGTGCGACGATTGTAATTTTGGATACAACATCCTTTTTTTTTTTTTTTTTTATAACTTTAAAACGAAAGAAAATTATGCCACAAAAATTATTGGGTATACTATTTATCAGACGCTTAATAAATTTCGTTAAAATTATCGGGTTTCGCTGAAATTCTCAGATTTTGTAGTGAATCGATCAATTGTTAAACACCTGCATTGAATTATAAGTGAGTTCCTTTTGAGACATTTCCAATGATATAACTTATGTGAAGATCTAATGATAATTACGATGTGTGTTAAGGATTGTACAAAAATAACAATAAAAGAATTTAATAATAAGAATTCGAAACATTTTTATCTGCATTTACCGCTTACTAAATCTTTCTGAGGTTATAAACAAGATGCGATTTTGATTACTTATAAAAACATCCATGTTAAAGGGATGGAAATAATTAATTAATGATTGTAATTTAAACAAATGGCTACTTACCCACGGCGAATAAATATCGCAGTATCTTTTTTAGTATTTTAATTGAAACAGCAGCAGTATTATCAACTTCTGGCAATTTTTAATGAAAATTTGATAAGGTTATTACACCAAAATCTAGTATTTTGATATCAAGTTTGATAAAAATTTGCACTGTCATTCTATCTCAAATTCATGTTGTTCTTTTCTTGAAAACCAGTCTACTGCAACTTTCATGAAAGCTAATCAAAATTAAAAATAAGTTAATAAATAATAATAAGCCTAATAAAGCTAATCAATGGATTCATGTACTATTCTTTAAAAACGCTACATTTTCAACACTTCAAATGAGCTATATACTACATGAATTACTTGGAGAATGAGACTTCATTACCAATGTGAAAGGCATTCAGCAAAAATCGTTGTTGAAAAGAATAGAATGAACATGACACCAGAAATCTTCAAGAAGATGCGGCATTCTTTCATTTAGCAATATAAACTGCCCAACGGCAATTTTGAGCATTACTATTATTATCACTTGGAGCGTAGGGCCTGAATGGCCGAGTGGCACTCTGGCGTTCGGTACCAATTTCGGGTTCGAGTCCCTGCGGTGCCATGGAATGATTTATGTAGTGGTTCGGAACCCACTTTAAACTTTCCCGGTTCTAATAGGATCGTAGAGCGTTGCGGGGGCATTACATGTTCGTGGCTTATCTTCAAGTTTCACGCGCCGCCTGGGTAATGGAAAGTAAGTACGTCTTTGCAGCGCTTACCTTAAGGCATCCAAGACCAGGCTTTCTAAGTGTTTGCCAACTCATTAGAACAAAAAAAAAAAACCATTTGGAGCGTATTTTTGAAAACCATTTAGTTTAATGAAAGTGATATGTGAATCATAATTTCCGTAATTATCTTTCTTTTCATAGAAAAAGATCAATAAATAATAACAAATATTTTTAACCTTTGCTGATACTCAGAGTGGAATGAGACTCTGAGACCACCTGATAGATATTTAATAGCTTGATTTCTATTATCACACTCCTTAATTTGTCTAAAATGTTGACGAATATTTGGTATATATAGAAATTATAGATTCTGCTGACTAACTCAAACTACAACTAACGACTTCTACTGTCAATGGGAAGTAATTGAAACAAAAATCGTTGTTGAAAAGAATGGAATGAGCATGACAACGAAAATCTTCGAGAGGATGTGTCCTTCTTTTATTTAGCAATGTAAACTATCCAATAGCAATGTTGAGCACCATTTGAAGCATCTAGTAGTTTGATTGATGTGTGCACTATGATGTAGTTAATTATCTTTCTTCTCATTTGAAAAGTTCAATTTGGTCAAATCTTTTAATCATTACTGATATGCAGAGTGAAATGCGACTCTAAAAAAGAACGTTAGCATATATTTAATGTCTAGATTGCTGCTATCATACTCCTTATTTTGTCTAGAAATTTAAAGAACATTCAGTATATAGAAATTATAGACTCGTTTGATGACTACCGCAAAAAGTAGATATGAAACATTGCTACTTACCTAATGTGTAGCTATCCGGAGATTGTCGATTGTGGTTTCAATAGTAAACTTCCTTATTTTTAATTTTCATATAATAGTAATTTTGAATTAAAAATATATTCAACATCACTGCTGGAAAATACTTCCTATTAAATTTAAATTGCATCACATTGAAAATTCAAACAAAGTTACAGCATTAAATATGTCTCATCGATTCATGCATTGCAAAACAAGTCGCCGAACTTCAAATCTCTTTTGTAAACTACCAGTTTCAGAGAAAACGTAAAATAATCTGCATGGACTTATGAAACACGTGTTAAATGACTTTCAGTTTCCATTTGCATGCTTAGAAGTCGTTAAGTCTGCCAACGTAATGAACTGCCATTTAGAAAAAAAAAAAGTAATTCGTATCTGGGGAAACATTCTAAGTGTCTCGATTACTGCAGTAAGTAATAAAAGTCTTTATTATCACCACCTCTTAAATATCTGTCACGTACTATACAACTACAAACACATAAAAAGTTATGCAGTTTATGTTTCGCTATTAAATAAGTTCGGCTATTTATTTCATACAAATATTTCTCTACCAAAGTTCGAAGAAATTTTAATGAATTCATAAAAAATACTATTTTAAACATTCTCTTAAAGTCTGTTAATTTTCTTTACATTTGCATATGAGTAACAAAGAAAATCGATGCACATTTTTATGAAATTAAGTTTGTTTTCTGTTTATTTAAAAACAAAGCGGTGGTTAAGCTAACATACAAAAATTTAGCATTTTTAAAGTTAAAGGTATTTTTAAGTTTCATATAGTTAAGCTATTTTAATCATTATTTATTTACTTTTCCTATTGTTCTATTGTTTGTATTTCTGAATATTTTTAAATTTATTCTGTGTATACAAGGAAGAAGAATTTTCAGAATTTCTCATTTTCTGTCTTTGTGTATACAAGCATGTATAATTTCATAAATTAAAATATTCATAGCTCTTTATATATTTTTTTTTCATAATGTACTTAATGTGATATAAATGATATGCATAATGAATCATTTATATTAGATTCATAAGTTTAAATCTCGTTAAAATAACACACTCTAAAAATATTTTCAAATATTATACAAGTTGACCTAAGCTCATTATGTCATATATTTAGCAGATTTAACATTACCAGTAATGCTTATGAAGGATATGGTACATCCGGGCTTACTATATTATGCATATATTTCATATAATTGTGACATCCGATTTTGGAATAAATATCGTAGTAGTGGCAACTGGGGTTTGGTTTGATTTGTCGTTCTATGGTCATTTTGTGCATACTTTAGGCTAATTAGAACGGGACCTACAGTTTAACATGAATTCGAACCGCTAACAAACATTTATGCCTCCACCAATGGCAACTTAGGAGTTTACACTTTTCTTCCATCTTCATATGGATTGATTGTGTCCATTTAACTTCGGTTCGTTTCCGTTTGTGGATCCTCCAAATTCGGAATGTAAATAAGCTATCTGCTAGGCCACTCCAAATTCCCAATTCTAATAAAATATAACCACCTAAATATAATAATATTAAGATATTGCAGCACACTTAGACCTATTTTTTTTCAGTAAAAAATGATCGCGCAAAAATATGTAACACAAAAAAACAAAAAATACAGGTTTCAATGTAATTTCTACATTAAATAATCTTTCTTAATTTTTTTTCATGTATATTTTAATGGAAATTTCTTTTCATATACCGGTTAATAATGTTAACAATAATAATCAAATGAAATTTGCAAAAAATTCGTTGCTGAATTCAAAATTAGTTATTATGACAGAAATGTATTGCATAAATTTAAGCGTTGAATTGCTAGTTTTCTAATAAATAATTCACACTTTAATATGATAAACTTAAAAATATATTAAAGCAATAAACTTTAATTTGTACTATTTTTTTTCCACCCTGGTAAAGCAGCATTGTTTGTTAATATTTTATTGAATAAAAAGTGTTATTAGTCAGATTCAAGACTTTCTCAACTAATAAATATTTTATTTTTTTAGAAACAATTTTTTAATCTTTTCAACTTAAACTGAATAATTTATTATACTTTCATTACGGTAATTGAGTTTTTATGATGAGCTTCATTTAGCAAAAAAAAATTAAATTTTTCCTATTTTTTTTTTTTTCAAATAAGAAATTTTCTTACAATAGCTAAGAAATAAAATAAAATATGCTTGTGTAATATTTAGATTGAAGTTCTCGTCTGTACATATGTAGTGAGCTCGTTTTTTTATCTCTGAATTTTTAATAAATTAAAAATAAGAAATAACAAGTGTTATTTTTTTCTGAATTTATATTTTTAATGCCCACATCTTAAACTTCTAAACAGCCACATCTAATTTATGCTTTTTATTAGATAAAAACTTTGACGTTTACAAATAAAACCAGCCATTTTTAAAAATGAAAATTGTATTTTTTCCCCCACAGGAAGAGATATAGCATTTCTGTTTCCAGGGCAAAAGGAGTGTATATTCTTTAGAAACTGCATAATAACAAACTATCACTCAAATCTGACCGCAGATAAGCAGTATTGTGGATATTTATATTACATACAATTAGTATTTTGTACTAATAAGGACAACCTGTCACTCAAATATGTCAGCCGATAATGAGTTTCATGAGTAATGAGTCATCATAAAATTAGTGATCGTCTGTTCGACCTGCACAGATTGAAACAATTGAAGATGGGATATGAATTGCGGTGATGTGTTGTCGTACATCGGGATTGGTGATAAGCAGAGCTAAGTATAGTGCCAACTCCATGGAGAAGTGAAAGAAACTGACCCCTCCCCCTTCTCTTAAAAGGATCTCCTTAAGCGAAGTCTTTTGGATAAGGAGAGGATAAAGTTCTGTGAAGAATCAAGAAGTGCTGTTCTTTTTTTCAGTGAAGTGATTGAACCTTTCGCCTCTCTGTAATGTGACCCCCCTTGTGGTTTCGTGTATCCCGTCGTGCTATAATTAACGTCTTGCGCAGACCGGGTACATTATATTCGTCGTAGACTTGAAAACTCTTGAAATAGACTTGAACTTTGAATGAACTGTACTTGTAAATCAAATTTATATATTTAATATTCATTTCATTGTAAACAGAGCTCTGTTTATATTTATATCTATCTATCTCTGTATCTATCTATCTATCTATCTATCTATCTATCTATCTATTTATATATATATATATATATATATATATATATGTGTGTGTGTATATATATGTGTGTGTGTGTGTGTGTGTGTGTGTGTGTGTGTATAATGCATGTAAATAAAAATTAAAGTGAGCCCTCTTCTTGAAGTCGTTACAAGTTTAGTACAGGCCGAGAGGTTATTGTGTTGTGACTAATCCTCAATATCCTGCAGTGAGAGATGGACATTCCATGAGTGATCTACTCATTGATTGCGGGAAAGGGGCAGCTTCTGTTGTGTTGGAGCACCCGTTAGTAGAAATCTGACGTTTACTCCATGACGCTTTTACAGTCATATGAGACCGGGACCTAAGGCTTAAAGTGGATTCCGAACCACTACAAACATCCATGGCACCGTCGGAACTCGAACCCGAAAAACCTGTGGAAACGAGCGTCAGCCACTCGACCATTCAGGCCCGGACCGAGAAGTTATAATATTTAATTTCATTTATTCAATTTTTGTATAATAATGGCTTTTATAACAATTCATATTTTTAACTGCTAAATTGAAAGATTAATTTCCTTAAAAATTGAAACTTTTTTTTGGAATCTTATCTTAATATATTATCTTGGATAAAACTTATATCACAGCAAATTTTTTTCAAGCTATAGTTATTATAATTGCTGATCTGAATCAATTATTTTGAATTTTCAGACTGAAAACTGATTTACAAAAATCCATAATTCTAGAAAATACACTATATATATGCGTGTTTCGATAGTTCAATGGTTTCCTACATTACTATGTTTCATTTTAAACTTGTGCCTATGCCTGAATTGCGTATTGTTTGCAATTGGCGTGGTTCCATCTTTAACCCTCCAGGGAATAAGGATGCAGACCTTTCATCAACTGAACTTTGATTTCAATCATTATTTGCATCGGAATGTACTTTCACCCACATGAATATGTATGAAATTTTACAGTATCAATTTTTCAATTTTCCTGGGAGTAAGTTTCGACGGATAAATAAGTATGGAAAAATGTCGTTTTTGAAGAATTCTATGGCTTCAACATACCTATGTGTACTTGAATTGATGGCTACTGTGTGTGGGTTTGATGGATTTTTGAAACTGTGCATTGAAAATATCCGGCTTTCGTAAATATTTTCTTGGAAATTTTCATTCCCCGCTTTCTTATCACGTGTCGGATAAAAAAATGGAACGAATATTTTCCCGAGTTAAAATATGTCAGTCAAGAATGTGAATATTTTGAATTTCGAAAGTTGGTTCCACAACCCCCGATTCATATAAAAGGCGCTGAATAAGCCACCGGAAGGTAAATAATTTACATGAAAAACGTAAGTAATGAAAAAGTTTGAATGGCGCAATGTTATTCCTGCTTTGAAGTATTTCGAAATATTTTTGATGACTCAATGAAAAATATTCTGATTGCGTAAATTAATTTTTGGAAATAAAATGAAATATTATTTGATTTCAAAAATAGAGTTTCAGGACTGTTATTAATTTTATTTTCCAGAAATTTGATCATTTATTCCGCTTACAAAAGAAGTAATTAGTACCTAATGAAAAAATGCATGTTACAAATAAATATTTTTGTACATTAAAAATTGACTGATTATGATAATCATCATAGTAAAACAATAGTTTTACTTATTGTATAGTAGCATACAATAGTAATAACAAATTCACCAAACTGTAGATGTTATATTTGATGCTCGGTACAGCAGGTTTCGGGTCCGAGTCCCGGAAGTGCAATGGATGTTTTGTAGTGGTTCGGAATCCACTTCAAACTGTAGGTTCCAGTCTAACATGACTGTAGAGCGTTGGGCGTACCGCTGGCAACCTAACCCCGTAAAAGATTACATCTCATGTTTCGAAATATACCAGTAAGCAGACAGCCTTGGCCCACCATGGGTCTGTTGCGCCAATCATGATGATGATAGAGGTTATAATTGCAGATTCTGAATAAATTATTTTGAATTTTCAGACAGAAAACTGATTTACAAAATCCGCAATCCTAGAAAATATACTGTACATATGCGTGTTTCGATAGTTCAATAGTTTCCTACATTACTATGTTTCCTTTTAAACTTGTCCTATGCCTGAATCGCTTGTGTACTTTTACTGGTACTGGTTTTACCGTACTGTTTGGAATTGAGCGTGGTTCCATCTTTTAGCCTCCAGGGAATAAAGGTGCTGTAGTCCTTTCATAAACTGAACTTTGATTTCAATCATTATTTGCATCGGAATGTACTTTCTCCCACATGAATATGTATGAAATTTTACAGTATCAATTTTTCAATTTTCCTGGGAGTAAGTTTCGACGGATAAATAAGTATGGAAAAATGTTGTTTTTGAAGAATTCTATGGCTTCAACATACCTATGTGTACTTGAATTGATTGCTACTGTGTGTGGGTTTGATGGATTTTTGAAACTGTGCATTGAAAATATCCGGCTTTCGTAAATATTTTCTTGGAAGTTTTCATTCCCCGCTTTCTTATCACGTGTCGGATAAAAAAATGGAACGAATATTTTTTTCCCGAGTTAAAATATGTCAGCCAAGAATGTGAATATTTCGAAAGTTGGTTCTCTTCATATAAAAGGTGCTGAATCAGCCCCCGGAAGGTAAATAATTTACATGAAAAACGTCAGTAATGAAAAAGTTTGAATGACACAATATTATTTCTGCTTTGAAGTATTTCGAAAATATTTTTTGATGACTCAATGAAAAATATTCTGATTGCGTAAATTACTTTTGGAAGTAAAATGATATATATTTGGCTTCAAAAATAGAGTTTTAAGATTTTAATAATTTTATTTCCTCGTAATTTGATTATTTATTCCGTTTACAGAGAAGTAATTAGTACTTAAAGGATAAAATGTATATTAAAAAATAAATATTTTTGTACATTTTAAAATTTACATGCTTTGATAATTCTCATAGTAAAACAACATTTTTAGTTATTATATGGCAACATACAATTTTTACGCATTAATAAACATTCATATTTATAATTTTACAAGTATGAATGCTTATTATGTGGAATGTACACATTATGTTATATATTATATAAATATTATACGAATGCTTATTCTATCTATCAGATCAAACCCACACACAGTAGCAATCAATTCAAGTACAGGTAGGTATGCTGAATGCGATATACATAATGCGATAATATCGTATTCAACATATACTGTACATAATACATATTATATGTTGTATACCAATTTATCATAAAGTAAGAAGTGTGCTAATGCAAAAAAACATTGAATTATTCACTATCTTAAGAATGTTAATTTTATTTTCCTAATAATGATAAGTCACTATAGAATAGATTTGTTTTTTACTTCCAAGTATTTTGATTTTTGTTTGAATCCAGTTAATAGATTTGATGTATAAACTATTAGCATACAGATACATAATATATTCAGTGTTATCTACGGTGTAAAACAGTAGACGTTTGAACTGCAACCAAAATTTCCCGTTACAACTTTTTCCCACACTCTTCCTTGAGCCCTAAAGAAAGGACATTTTATCCTATACATTTATCATGCTTATTCTCATAAAAGAAAAACTAGTTTTCGGATTTGGATACCAACATGAAATGTTTACTAGGTTACTACTGCCCTTTCTAGAATATGTTAAACCAGATCCAACCATTTTTAGAATATGTTAAATAACATCCAACCATTTCTAAAATATGATAAATCAGATCCAACTAATCGTATTTAAAAAAAGACGCCGTAGATTTTTTATATTTGAGGAACCCCTAAGGAGAGACTACCTAAAAAGGTATCTTAACTCCGCAATTTATAATGAACTTCTCCATGATTTCTGGAGATTTTCTACTATAATTCCTTCTATTTAAACCCAATGGAATCCTTTTCTAGCCTAAGTAATTAGTACCTAATGGAGAAATGTATATAATTAGTACGTAATGGAGAAATGTAAATAAATATTTCTGTAGATTAAAAATTTTGCAGATTTTGATTATTCTCATAGTAGCACAATATTTTTACTTATTATATAATAACATACAATATTTACACAGAAATAAACATTCATATTTGTAATTGATGCAATTAGGCATAAGATAAAAAGTCTAATAATGTATAAAAACCACGTGCGATAAATTAATTAAGAATGCTAATTTTATTTACCTAATAATGGTAAGCCCTAATACTAGAATAGATTTGTTTTTTTTACTGCCAATTATTTTGATTTTTGTTTGAATCAGGCTCTAAATTTGATGTATTAACTATTAGCATAGTAGATACATAACATATTCAGTGTTATCTACGGTTCAGAACAGTAGACGTTTGAATTTTACCAAACTTTCCCGTTACAGTTTTTTTCCACACTCTTACTTGAGCCCAAAGGAAGGGGACATTTTGTCCTATTCATTTATCATGCTTTTTCTCATTAATGAAAAAAAAGAGTTTTTGGATTTGTAAACCCACGCGGAATGCTTACTAAGCTACTACTGCCCTTTCTGGAATATATTAAACCAGATCCAATCAATCATTTGCAAAAAAAAAAAAAATAAAAAAAAAAAATAATACGCCGTAGATTTTATTTATCTGAGGGAAACCCTAAGCAGAGATCTTCCCCATGATATGTGGAGGTATCCTACAATAATTCTCCTGTTTAAACCGAAATCCTTTTCTAGCCTATTGTTTTGTCTTATAATAGCTTGTATATGCAATGAAACTTCCGTTGAAAACCAATGATTTGTAAGGCGGATGTGTAGTTTTTCATTGTGCAGAGAAGGATGGTGAGGAACCTCTGATGTTTTTAAGGAAGTGTTAGTTCAAAATTCTAATTAATTGTCTTAAAAAAGAGCTTATCTACTATTAAAATACAAAGTGACATTTACCAGTTATTCTGTTTACATTTTCTGTAAAGGCCATTGTTAGCCAATACGAATTTCTTTAATAAATTAATTTTATTGTCAGTTTTAACTATTTGCTTAAATATTTTTAATTAATATATTTTAAAATGGAGCAAACTTAACACTGATAGTTTTTATTAACTTATGCACCTAATTTTCTTTTATAACGATATGTTCCCGAATAATAAGTGTAAAAAACTTCGTGTAAAAATATATTGCTTCCATGGAAAAATAGAAGATTGGTTCCAGTCCTAAGAAATCAGCAGAAATAATACAACATACCATCAATTTTCATGTTAGGATTTTAAAAATTTTGTTTCATGAAATTCATTTCATTTTATATGACAGATTGCACATTTGTGTTATAAAGTACATTATCATTTTAAAAGAAAAAAAAAAAAAAAAAACATGTCCCTAATTCATGAACACAAATATCAGGCAAAATAATATAAGAGGCATATGGAAAGATTTTTATTCGTTGTCACTTACTGACAATAAACGTATACGTTTCCGTAAGGCTGCAACATTGCTAGAAGATTATCACTAGACTAGAAATGTATTGGTTTCCGTCTTCGTGCTACATTGATGAAATTCATTCTTTAATCCCTTAAACAAAATTAAGACTAACCTCCGTAGTGATTATGTTTCAGTGGAATTAAGAACGAATTCACTAATTAATTGTTGTATTACTGTTTTGGTTAGGGCATTGTAAGTGGACATTAATGACTTCAGATCATGTTGAAACTTCCAGCACATTCCTTATCAGGATAAAGTTTAACAAATTTGCAATTTTAATTTTAATTTCCAGAGAGATTGCTTTCCTTTACGCTTCTGTTATAGGTGAATTATGTGGTATTGTGTAAGAGCTGATGAAAATAATCCTGATATAATTAATAAAACAAAGGTTTGCAAATATCAAAAAGTACTTTTCACTTTGAATAGCAAATTCAAAATGCTGACAAAATTACACATTTAGATTATAAAATTCACGAAATTCCTACAAATGAAAAACATTGCATAACTTCGTCTCCAATATCACAGATTTAATAAAAATAAATCAAAGTTTTTATTAAAATTTGGGCCGATCATGTTAAATAACAATCGTGTAAAAAAACAGGATTAGGTGTACTTTATTTACTGTAATTTTAAGAATATATATTGCCTAATATTTATGATTTAAGTAACGATTGGAATGGTGGCTAGTTCTCTTGGTCCAGTAAAGTAGATGTAAGTGGAAACTCAGTTTTGAAAATTATTAAATTAAACCTTTTTACTGAGAATAATTTGAGTAAGTGTTTTTATGATTTGGATAATTGTTTGAAAAGACAGTACAGCACATAATGTTAACATATGTATTATACGATATAATAAACGTGCAGAATAAATCTTAAGTATTAGGTACTGTACTTGCCTCACTGGATTATCGACTGTATCAGTCTTAACTCTAACTCTAATATCTAAATTCTCGATGGATGGATTTGATTCTTTTGGAGCTTCCCAACCACGAAGACACTTTTTGATCCTTGAGTCTCTCTAAATATACGAAAACTAATCCTCCTAAAGTCCTCCGTGAAACGTGTTTTAGACGAATGACCAGTTGACATTGGGCTCTTCCTGTTGCTATTCCTTGTTTGCTCTCCCACGGGTGGGTTTACTTAATTGATCCAGCGTTTTCAAGAAAATGTCCTTGGGGTTTCCCAAAGAATGTCCTCTTTTCAGATCCTTTTGTCTGCTTTGAGATCCGTGGGAATGCATGGTACTGTCCCTCTGCAACTTATCTTTACAAATTATATATAACTAACTTTTGAATTACCGATTGTTAAAAGATTTTTCCTAAATATTTTATGAAAATATAGCCACAATTTGTTTTAAAAATAAGTATTTAAATGAATTTCATACAGTTTTTAAATCAATATCTCAGAAATGACAATATGCTTTATGTCCCTCAGTTTATGTTGGAAGTTCTATGATGAATAAGTAACTTCATCTATTTACCCAATAGTAAGCCGAATAAATGTTTCTATTTCTGGGCAAACGAAAAGAATAACACGAGTCTTTCTGCTAAACTAATAGTCTTTTTTTTAATCATTTCGAAGATTGTTATTCAAGATAATTGTTCTGGAATTTTTGTTCTATTGAAACAAACTTATTCCTGATTAATTGAAGCACAGAAATTTAAATAAACTTAAAAAAAAAAAAAAACATGTATTTTTTTTTTTTTTTTTTTAAAAAAACATGTCAAACATCTTATACTCTTTTTACAAGGATACTATTTATAAAAATATTATTTTTATTGAAAGATATGAAATGATAAATATCAGTTATTTGCGTTTTTAATGATAGATCTTGTTATTTTTGGTTTTTAAATGCCTGTAACTCTGAACTGAAATATCCATAAAGCAAGCACCAAATTCGCAGAATATTATATGTTGCGAGATTATTACACTATTCATTACCTATTATATAAAGCAGTGGACAAAGAGTTTCCGTTCGATGGGATAGTACATTGTGTTTTAAATTTATGTCAATGAAATAACCAATCAAATTTCTCAACAACATATAAAATAAAAAAAAAAAAAATGATGATGCACAAATTTAAAAAAGAAAATTATTGCAGGTTTTTCCACTAAAAAATGTCATCTTTATCAGTTTATTTAGTAATGATGCTTAATTGTGATTGCAAGGAGTTGTGTTTCATTTCTATAAATCCATATGTTTCTATCAAGCAATAATTAATTCATAAAAGTTTGCAATTTTAAAAGTGTTCCTTGTTATAGATAATATAGTTTTTTATAAAACTTTTATTATCATTTTTATTTATTTTTTATTTTATGAACTTTATTTCCAATACTATTATTATACATTTATAAAATAAAAAATGCAATTTATTTCTCTCAATTTGTTCATATTAATGGAGTAATGTTATTTTAATACTGAAACATCGAATATTTTTTTCAATTGTACTTGAGTTTTAACATGTGCATTAGATTTAACTTTACTTAATTAATTATATTTTGTATTTAATTTTTCTTGTTAATTTTCAAAAATGGAAACAACAGCCAAATATTTTTAATGTTTCAAAACAAAAAAAAAAAATCATGTAGAAGGTGGATACAATATCAAAACTATTATTTTTTTGTTACTTTGGAAACAATATTGCAGATTAGAATTTTTGTCTTTTGAATTGTTATATGTGAATTTCATTCATCTTGATCATAAAAAATAACACTATTAATGGAAATAAGATAAACAAAAATTTAATAAATAATCTACCTACATTTTATATAATAACTGTGCACTTTTACAACTTTTCAAAATATGTAAATACGTTATTCATTCATTGATTTTTAAAAAAATATTATATTTTTATAAAATTAATTATGTTTATTGTATACCAATCACTTTATCTAGTAGGTCAAAGATAGCATCTAGAGAAAAATAATAGCGAACAATATTTAAGTGTCATAAGATGGTTTCGTTAAATTTTGTTTCTTTAAAATAAATTTTACATATTTTCATAAAAAAGATAAAATCTTTTCACTTCAGTATTTTCCTTTGTACCAATAAGAGCAATTAGGCACAACGAAAAAAATTAAAATTTCAGTTTTTATGTCTTCTAGTTTAATATTGTTATTTAATAAAGTTGCTACCTTTGAAATTACATAAATAATTTGAAACATCAGTATATATTAACACATAATACATATTTAATATATTTATATATTATGTTATTATTTAAAACATTTTACCATGAATACCTAGCCAACAGTGCAGATGCAACAATCCATCAACAGAGTAAAAAAAGAAAGAATATTTATAGAATACGAAGTTTAAACATTAATCTGCCTTAATGTATTGTTATGTATTAGTTAATGTAACATTTTTGAAAAATTATCTAAAGAATAAAACTTTAGACTTGTAATAAAAATAAAAATAGGTATTTGAAAAAAAAAACATGGATGCATTAAAACTAATAGCAGGTTTAACAACTAACTTTTTTAAATGTGTTTTTAGCTCGTTGGTAGTATATTCTGTCTAGCATGATTGGCTGCGTAGATGTTTATATTGAAGTTTATTGAAAAAATATCCAAATATATCAAAATAATATCCGTATCCTCTCAGGCGAGAAAGGATAAAAAGTTAATTGAGTACATTAAACGATGAAAGTAATCAGACATATGTTTTGAAATGCATACATTTTCTAAAAATTCAAAGCTCTATAAAACATACTACAAAACTCTATAATTCAAACTTTTCTTAAAATTCAAACTCTTTAATTTATTCCAACGCTATAAAAATCAAATTAGTAAATATTTCAAAATCACAGAATTTGCTAACTTTTTCCAAATTAACGGAACACAAATTCCTTTATTTCATAAAGAAAAATTAGAATAATTCTGCATCTGCATTCCAATATGTCTGGAATTTATTCGAAACCCTCCGAAATGACACTTGCTCATTGGAAATACTGTGCTTTAAATATTGAAAGAATATGTTTTGTTAAATGCACTGAGCCAAACTTTTCCTAAACGAACAATTATAACATGATTTCTCAAAAGAAAGCTAAAATTATAAGTATTGTAACGTCTCTGCCACTTACGGGTTCAGGAGAACACTATAATTTTTATTTACAAGTATTATTTATATATATATATATATATATATATATATAGAACTCTGGGTTATTATAGACAGAAATGAAAATTAAAGATATAAATGTAGTGGAGATTTTCAGAATTATCTAGACTTTGACGAATTTAATGCCCTGGTCTGCGGAAGATCTTAATTATCACACAGACCAGGTGCGTGGGGTCGTCAAGAAATCAGATAATTCCACTGACCTTAATTTTCTAACATTCTATATATATATGTATATATAAATAATACTTGGCGTCAGTGTTGAACCCGTACTGGTAATTTTAGCTTCTTTGAGAAATCATGATAATTATTTGCAGAAAAAGTTCAGTCACTAAAAATATTCTTGTATTTAAGCATTTCCAATGAGCAGTCAGAAGGGTTTCTAGTGCAGATGCAGAATATTTTCTTGGAAGTTAGTGCAAATTCTGTGATTTAATATTTACTAATTGTTTAGCGGTACAAGTTCAGTCCTGGGGGATTTTGTGTAGAAAATGTATCTCCAAACTTATGGTCTTTTAAATAATACTCAACAGTACTATTTTGAATATGGTTGTTTCAGTAAACTTCAACTCTCTCTACGCAATCATGCTAGACATACCAACTGACTAAAAAAACACATTTTAAAAGTTTGGATGAAAACCTGCTATTATACACTATTTTATTTTGTGCAAGTCTGAAGTTTTATTCTTTTAGATGAACTCAAAAATATTACATTAATATACATAACAACTACAGTAAGGCAGATTCTAAATATTCTTTCTCTGTTGATAGTTGCATCTGCGCATTCATGGTAAATGTTTTATGTACTATAAATATATTAAATATACTGACGTTTAAATTGACATGTAATTTCAAGGAACTTTTGACCAAATAACAACAAGTAAGAAGACAAACTGAGGCCACTAGTACTCCCATTGTGATACATCTTTTATGAAAATATGTAAGGAATTTGTTTTTAACATTCTATATTTTCAAACTGCAACCATTTAGGTATTACTAATTGTTAGTGGTACATAAATTTTAATGAATAACATATTTTTATATTTTAAAGCACAGTCAAAATGTAGGTAAGTATTGTTTATCTTTATTTCCATTAATAATTGACTGATCAGAAATTCATATAACTGAACAAAAATGCAGCTAAGTGTTGTTTTTTGATATGTTTTGAGCGTGCCCATTTTTGAAAATTAACAAGAAGAGCAAATGCAAATACAGTGTCGATGAGTTAAATAATACCCATCGATAAAGCTCAAATTTTCATGACCTCTATTCTCAGACAGATTGAGGAAAGGAAATAAATTATATTTATTTTTATAAATGTATAATATAGTATATGGAAATAAGGAACTATAAAACTAAAAATAAATAAATAAATGATAATAAAAGTTTTTATAAAAATATAACGGAACACTTTAAAATTACTGAAACACAATTGGCAACCTTGACTCATATGGACATGAAACTGGCTCATCTGTGGCCATTTGCTGTTGTACTGTGGCCTATGTATATCATTCATATAGGTAATGTGAGTACACTCTGTATATTCTGCGTTGCCTGTGAAACATTTATCTTTCAATAAAAATAATATTTTATAAATGGCTATCTATAAAAATCAGGCATTTTAACAAATTAAAAAAAAAAAAAAATGCACATATTTTTTTTAAGTTATTATTATGCTTGATAATCTAATCACGTGATGTGGCTTTCGAAATGTTCAGCAATGAACAACAGAAAGACTCGTGTTTCTTAGAAATAGAAACATTTATTCATTGAGTCTCAACGAGGGACATAAAAACTCATTCTGTGTAGCAAACAGTATTTTTAAAACAATTGCCGCAAAATGTTAAGTAACAATGGTAATTAGTTAGTTATATTTGTAAAAGTAAGTTAGTGAACCATGCATTCTGGAAAAATGACTTAAGGACATTTTCTTGAGTCGTGAGCAGGGTGAAAGGAAGAGCAATCGATCGTCCTAAAACACGTTTCTGAAGGTACTGGAGGATTGGTGCACAAAGGATGAAAATTTCATGTTATCTTAGCAAATTGACACTGACATTGTGAGAAAGTTATTCTGCGTTTAATGCATACATATGTTAGCGTGCTGCCAAAAGCAGTATCAAATCGCACTTTTATAAGGTTTGGAAGCAATTTTCAAAAACTTCAATCCCCACTGGACAAGTAGCCACCATTCAATCGTTACCCAAATCGTAAATGAAGCAATATTATGGAATTGATAAAGTATATATTTACACGATATCGACTAAAACTTGATTTATTTTATTAAATCTGTTTGTAGGAATCGTGAATTTCTAAATGTGTAAACATTCAAGGTGAGGCACAGGTATTGGTACTGTGGATTGTTTTCATCATTTCCCTGGTCCTGAAATGAGAACTCTGGAGAGTAAGGTACTGGTCAAACTGTCTGATAAGAAAGGTAACGAAAATTCAACATGATCTGAAATCATTAACTAACAGTGAATTCGTTCTTAACTATTTGAAGGAAGGTTGAGTCTTCTTGTTTGAGATATAAATGAACAAATCAATGTAACACAACCACATTCTGATATTTGTATACGTTATTGTCATGACTCTTGGCTTAATCTTTCCATATGCTGCCCCATGCCTGATTCGCAGGGACTTTTTTCTTTAAAATGATATTCTCAAAATCTGATGATGTTATATTCTGCTGATTTGGAACCAATATCTATTTTCCATGGGCAATATATTTTTACACGCGGAGTCGTTATAAAGAAAGGAATTGGGTGCATAAAGCATGAAACTATCAGTGTGCTATCCCATTTATTAATTAAAAATATTTAACACAAACAAACTGATGGAAATTATTAAATATTGTGGTTGAAAAATGTACTTGCTATATTTTAATGATGTGAATGCTTCTTTTAGTGAACTAAACATCAGAGGTTCATCACGCTCTCTCCCTACTGCTGACAAATGCAAACACAGATAGAGGGCCCAGCGTCTCCCCCTTTGCTGCTCCTCGAGCACGGCATATTTTTTGCAATATTGGATCTGATTTGAGGCAGCTTGCCACTGAGAAAAACAATGGGACAAATGTCCTCACAACCTCAAGCAGAACCGTGGTGAATATGTTCTTGTCTACTATGCTGTGAGTTAACAGTTCAACCATGAGTTGACGTAAAGCTATTTCTGAGCTGGAAGCAAATATAAGGCCAGCTATTGTTTTGCTCCCAAGGCCATGATGTTTCTGTTGTAGTATTGTGTTGTATATAATAGTAAAATGTTGTGTACTATGGCAAAATCTGCAAAAATCTACATGTTACAATTGCGTACATCCTGTGCATTTCTGCCATTAGGTACACCAAGACTGAAATTCCATGCCAGTGGAGAAGGGTCATTATAAGCCAACAGCTACCTTTGCCAGTCTTAAGCTCTTCCCGGCGTCTTTTCAAATACATTGGTTAAATCTGTTATCTGTTTTTAGAAATAGTTGAATGCTGGCATTCTAAAATGGTTGGCCTGTTTAACACAAGGTGTCGAAAATGTATAGGTCAAGAAAGTGTGGGGCAACAGTGGTTGCAGCGTCTGCACCCAAGATAACCTGTAATGCAACGTGCTTGTGTGGCATCAAATCTGTGGCTGGATTCAAGCAAATCAAGTAGTAAAAACAAACATTAAATAAATCAAATAGTGAATATTGTACTGCATTAACTCTTTTTATGATGTATACAACATATGGCATAGCAATGTATGTACAGTATATGTTGAATACACATTCATTATCTGCACATATCGCATTCTGCCTACCTAACACTTGAGTGATTTACTGTGTGTGAGTTTGATCTGATAGATAGGAGCAGCATTCATATAATATTTATATAATATATAACATAATGTGTACATTCCACATAATACTAAGTAGGCATGTTTATTAAAGCCATACAATAACTAATTGGTACACTATGAGAATTATCAAAACAGAAAAAAAATGACTTATTTTTAATAGCCATTTTATCCTTTAGAGGTACTAATTACTTTGCTCTGTAAAGAGCAGGATAAACAATTACGAGGAGACAAAATCTTAAAGCCTTATCATTTTGCCTCCAAATACTTAGCTTTGAAACCCAAACATTTTCATGGGCAGAATATGAAGCGAATATTCACGATGGCAACTGACAACTCACCTCCGGCACGTGATAACGAACTCATCAAACCCACACACGGTAACCCGTCAATTCCAGGTACACGTAGGTATGTTGGTATGGGAATTCTTCGAGAAACAACATTTTTCCATACTTATCCGTCGAGAGCTTACTCCCAGGGAGAGGTGAGTGTGCTGTAAGAATTTCTGTATTCATGGGCATGGTCTAAATATGATTGAGTCAAGTATGGACTGCAACGCAACCTTCCTGGTGGAACCACGCTCAATTTCAGTAAAATAATATACACAAGCGATGTATAGGATGGTTAAAAACATATGTGAGAGCAAGAAATTTTTTCTAGGATTACTATGAAATCACTATCAAAAGAATTGAAATGTACATTATCTTTATATCTCATCGTTATTTTTACAGACCTATCTCTTACTGGATGTAATCTGGTGGGTCAGCAATACATAACATACCAGTTGCTTCTATCAGGGTTTCCCGCTGCAACATCTACGATTTGAATTTGTTGTATGCTACTGTACAATAAGTAAGGCATTGTTTACTATGACAACGTCTGTTTATGGGTACTGAACTGGCATAACGGAATAAACGATCAAATTTCTGGAAGGTAACAGTCCTGAAACTCTATTTTTAAATCAGGTAAAATATTTTTCGTGACAAAATATTTCGAATCTTGAATAACTGTGCCGATGCTGCATTCTCCGGTATTCCCGTCGGCGCCTTTGCGTGAAACAATTCCACATTCTTTGACGGCATATTTTAACTCGAGGAAATATTCGTTCGGCGGCTGCGATAATTCCAGAAGAAAGCCGGATTATTCTGCTGTCAAATACAGCCTTCGAACAACACACGGTATGTTGAAGCCTATTTCAAAAAACGACATTTTTATCCGTCGGGAGCCATGTGTTGTATTCCGGTAAATGATTGAAATCAGTTGTCCTGGAGGTAAAGATGGAACCACGCCAGTGCAATGTATAGCAATGTAAGCAAGCACAGAAACACTGCTATATCTAGTGTATTTTCTAGGGTATGGATTTTTATCGTCTGAAAATTCAAACCAAGTGTGAAATTAACAACTATAGCTTGAGAAAAATTTGCTTTGTAGTTATCAAGAAAATATTAAGATGAATTCCAAAAAAGCTGGTAATTGCTGATTAATGACCCAAAAATGAATAAATGAGAACCAGCTGTCATAATACTGGTCAGGCTGAGTGCAGGTTCGGAGTTCGTTGGGTTCGTCCATCATAACGTCGTAGGCGTCAGATTTCTAGCAGGAGTGTACACTTCCACATGGGCATGTCACTGCAGGCCGAGGTCACCAACAGCAACTAAAATTTCTCAGAAAGAGGGCTCACTTTTATTTTTATTTACATGCCACCACACACACACACACACACACACACACACATATATATATATATATATATATATATATATATAGCATATATATATATATAAATAGATGAATAGATAAACAGATATGGGTGGGCTGAAGATAACAAACTCTGTTTATATTAAACTACTACTCAAGTACAAAAGCTGGATCATTCAAGTTCAAAGTCTAACTGAGGGAGTTTCAGATCGGCCGTCTCATCGCCCGATGCGACACAAGGGTGCATTGGCCCAGGCATCTGAGCAGCACTGCGGTCTTCTGGCTCCTCGCGCTAAAATCGCTGGGAGTGAGTGACCTCAATGAGTTGACATCACGTATCGCAATCTCCCCTGGCCACCGGCATCAGC